>JACEGR010000755.1:0-220214 GCA_014170235.1 Listronotus bonariensis
TGTTTTAGGTTAGGTGTGTTTTAACGCGCGTTAAAACACACCTAACCTCAATAACAGCCCTGTATTTTCAAAAACAGCCCTGTATTTCCAAAAACAGCCCTGTATTTCCAAAAACAGCCCTGTATTTCCAAAAACAGCCCTGTATTTTCAAAAACAGCCCTGTATTTCCAAAAACAGCCCTGTATTTTCAAAAACAGCCCTGTATTTCCAAAAACAGCCCTGTTCAGCTGTTTATTTTGCTGTTCATGTATAGACTTTTGCGCAGGCGTCATAATTGTAAATACATATATTAGATAAGTCCAGAGAGACTTGGTCAGTCTGTCGTAGACATTCATAGTGAAACATTGTGCTTAGTTTAAAAATCATTAAATCTATCCTAAAATGTCTGTTGTATCTAATACAGATTTCTACACACTCCTAAACATCAACGAAGTAATTCCTTTGTCTCCAAGTAAAGTTGCCGAGGATTACGAGCAATGCAATCAAGAATGGTATCATTTACTACTAAACGAAGTTGATTTTAGTTTAATGATAGGTTTGCCTGATCTAAAATGGTATTCATTGTGTCGATGTCATCTTGTAGCTGATGATGGAAGTACCGCGCATGAGCATATTCATGCCTTAATTCACTTTACGAATGGAAAAACAGTCTTAGCATTGAAAAAACGACTACAAAGACTTGGAAAAAGACTTCATTCCAAAACAACATTTAAGAAAATCTTGTGTTTGGATCATGCAATCGGCGTACTACGATACATTGCTTGTGCAGATGGTCAAAAACCTCTAAGACGAGATCTCGATGGTTTACAAGGAACTCCTCATGCTCATTACTCTAGAAAATGTTTTAACGAAGATTGGTTACATTCACGAGGAAAACGATGTGGCGCTGTTCGAGATGAAATGTCAATAATTGCTTCAAATGGAGTTTCAGATATTTCAAAATACACATCACCCTACGAACTTCATGAAAAATCTACTTGCCGTTGTGCCAGAGGCGATGAAGGCGTTAGAAAAAGGCAACAAGCTAATGAAAACGAAGAGAATTTTACAAAACAGAAAAAGGACTTTCCATCAGGAAAATGTACAAAGAAAAACAAATTGAAAAACAACGATTAATTAAACAACTGTTAGAGTTAGGACTAAATAAAAAAGCTGAATTACAAAGAGAATCAATTGTAAAACTTATTAGTCTCTTGTAATTTAAGAATTAGTAGAATAAATAATGTACGTTAAAATAAACATATTGTTTTCTTGCCGAAATTTCCCCTGTCCATATCAGACTTAGTCCATTATCTTTAACAAAATTCCCATATAAACGCTATGAGATTTTGTCCAATATATACTTAATTGTCCATAGGTTACTTCTTTGTCCATGTTTGACTACAAAATTTACATATGTTTAAATGGCATGTCCAAGATCCTATGATTCATCCTCATTTGCGTAAGTGGTAACCAAGGTGATTCATCCTCTCATGGTTAAAGGTGCCAATTAGATGACTCATGCTTAATTTACATACAGGATAAACAAGTTGACTCATTCTATTTTTAGTAACTGATAAACAACGTGAATCATACCTAATTTGCATAAATGGTAAACATCATCCTCCAAATCCTCCAAAATTGGGTGATCTAGAACCGGCCCAAACCCTCTAGCTCAAAAAGTTAGTTGTCAGTCTACACCAGGTTAAATTGTGTCCTAAGAAGGTGAAATATCCTTTCCAGTATATTTACTGATCTGCTGGGTCCTCTGCCTCTATCAAAAATAAAATATGTATATTCTGGCTGTCTCTGATTACTTCTCCAAGTATGTTATTTTCCCATCCTTTGAAAAGGCCTGTAGCCAGTCAATTTGTAAGAATTTGGCAGAAGATGAAGTGTTTCTAAAGTTTGGGAGTTGCCTCAAGCAATTTCTGTGGATAACGGTGTTCACCGTTGTGGGCAATTCTTTCCGAGATCTATGCACCAAGAGTATGGAATACGAATTTTTCTTCAACGCAAGATATCATCCCACCAGGTCAATGCAGTTGAACGAGTCAATCGAGTCGTAGAGACGGCCATACGATCTTATATTAAGAACGAGTGATCATCGTGGTTGGGATTTGGAAGTCCAGAAGATTGCATTTGCGTTTAATACTGCAGTTCACGAGGCTACACACTGTACACCCGCTTCCATTAATGTTTGGACGCTATTACCATCCTGAAACATCTTATTGCAGAAAATATTGGGAAGATTTGACTGGTAAATTAAAATCGTCAGAATTATTGTATATATTGATAAACGTCGAAATATAAGAAAATATATTTTAACAAAAATATTTTTATGTTGGATGTACAGGGTGGCCTATAAAAATGTTTTTAAATTAAAAATACAGGTATTTTTTAACTTACGGTACGAAACTTTAAAGGGTAATTTTTCATGTCATTTTATAAAGGAACTTTTCTGAAAAAATATGTTCTGAGTTGTTTCGTTTCTAAGATACGAAGCCAGATACGAAGAAAACGTACAACACTAAAAAGTTGTATTTTTCATTTCTTCATAGGAAAAAAAACCACATAAAAAGTAAGGGGCGTATATTATTCTCTCAATAATATTGGCTGTGATGCCCATTAAGACGCCACTAGATCCAATAAAGTCAATCTAGTTAGAGCTTTATAAGCGCTTTATTACATTAAACAAATGTACCAATTTTAACCCAATTGATTTAAGGGTATTTAAAATATATTAATAAAATACCGACCTTTTAAAAACTTTAACGCCCTGTATATCAAATACGAAGCAACTCGGACATATGTTTATAAAAACCTTTTTTAATTAAATGACATAAGAAATCAATCTTTAAAGTCTCGTACCGTAGTTAGAAAATACCCTGTATATTAATTTGGAAACAAGTCTTTTTAAGCCACCCAATACATTTAACGTACAGTTAAATTTGTAAAAATGTATTTTCTCATCAAGCAAGACTTTTTTAAAGGGGCACTTTTTTTCTTAAAGTTAAAAACTATAAAGCTTTTCATTTGGCAAGAACTTTCGAATGCTTTTATCTGCAATTTTTGTTTTTGTTACAATCACAGACGTATATACAGTGTTTCTAAAAAGGTGGAACCATATGGAAAACTGTTTTTACTATTATTTATTTTACAAAAATAAATTTATTTTTCTAAAGAGTTCTTCATGCTCCAAAAACTAAAAAGCAATCATCAGATATTAAATTTTATCAGTCATCTACGAGGTCTGGCGAAAAATTGAATTTTTGCTTAAAGGTACACTACCTAATAATAAAAAATTTTAATAAAAAAAAGATATTTGGAAATAAAAATTACTTGATGGTAGTTATTTGGGAGACGCCAGAAAATAAATTAAAACTACCAAAAAATCAAAAAAATACAAAAACAAAATTAAACAAGTAAACGGAGAACTAAAAATCGACGTTTTGATACAATACAAAAATAGTTGTTAAGTTAGTTGATTTTAAGTCTTCCTAAAGATACTTCGCTATCAAGCAAAGGCAACTAAGTGTTATTTAAATTAACTGATATTGATGCTACACAATAATTATCTTTATTTAATAACATTTACGCACTTTCTTTGATTTTTAGTTTTTTAGAACAAGTCCCCGTTGCTCGAAGCATGAAGCATGCCAGTTTATTCTATGATTGTTATCTAATGCATGTTTCTGTGTTTTTAATGTATGATCTGTGTTCTTTTATGCGTTTGACTAATGGTCTACAAGTTTCACCTATATAAAAACCCATTGCATTCGCAAGGTATTTTATAAATGACAGTTTTTGTATTTTCTTTAAGTTGTATGGTTTGGCTTTTGGTAATTGAAATCCAATAGTGTTTTGTGTTTTAAATATTGTACAAAGATAACATTTATTTTTTATTTGATAGTCCGGGAATGTATCGTAAAAATAAATTTGTAATAGGTCTATTTTAATATTGTCTTGTATGTGGAGTTTTAGTAATTCAAGGAACCAATTAGCAAGCGAATAATTATTTTAAATTAAAATATCTTTTAAATTATCTGTTTTAATGTTTATATTTTAATTAGAACTTTACTTCTATCAACTTTTTACAATCCTCTTTTATACCATTAGTGTGTGATTTGGGTTAAAATTTAAGTATTTATTTGTATGTGTAGGCTTTCTGTAAATTTTTGTTTTAAAACTATTTAAATCTTTTTTTTATTAAAATATTAAGAAAAGGTAGTTGTAAGTTGATTTTTATAGTAAACTTAATAGTTTATTCTTGTGTATTATTGTGTCTTAAAAAATTATTTAAAAAGTGTTAGTCATGTTGGTATATAGAAAAAATTTCATCTATATATCTTCACCAAACTAAAGGTTTATATCGATAATTCTCTAATTTTTTTTTTACTTTTTCCATAAAGATATTACTTTATAAAAGTGATAAAGGTGAACCTATAGCCAGATGCCAGACGTTTGTGTTTATAAAGATCAGTGTTATATTAAAAATATGTTGTTTTGACGCAAAAAGTTAAAAGCTCAAAAATAGAGTTTATGCTTAATTTTGTTCTTTTGCCAAGATGGAAATAATTTTCTAATTCATTTTACACAATATTTAATGTTTTATCCACTGGGACATTTGTAAATAAACTAACAACAGCAAAACTTACCAGTGTATTATGTAGATTGATGTCAATGTTAGATAATTTCTCTAAGAAATGTTTAGAATTTTTAATGTATGTATCGGTGTTGTTTACCAAAGAATCTTAAATGTTAAGTAGACATTTTGCTAATGTATGTGTAGGTGAGTTTATACAACTTACTATAGGACGTAAGGGTATATTGGGTTTATGTATTTTTCGTACTCCGTAAAAATGTGGTGTTTTACTGTTGTGAGGTGTCAGTTTAAATCTTTCATTATCTGTAAAATAGTTTTTGTTTTTAACATATTATACATTTGCCGTAAAATACATTCTGTCGGGTCATTGTTTATTTTTGTGTAATAACCATCATTTAAAAAGAGACATTATTTTATCATTACATGTGTTACAATCTATTATATCTGATGCATTTTCTTTATCAGCAGAAATTAAATTTTTATGGTATTGTCTCTTTTTAATTATTGTAATGCTTTTTGATAAATGTGTTTTAAATTTTGTTTAATTTTAAATAATTTTTCTAATGCGATTTTGTCCTAATTTGAAATTCTTCTTGGTGTTCTATTGGTTAGTTCTGACATGTTTCTTCAATGCAAAAAATAATGTCAAGCTTGAAAACTATTTTTGGGTGTAATTACAAAATTTAAACCTTTAGAAAGAATTAATTTTTCGACATTTATTAGTTCTTTTTAGTTAAGTTAACTACACTTTTATTAATCATTTCATTATTATTTATTAGAAACTTACATGTTTAATTTTTCTTGTAATAAAATAATACATTTATCCTAATGTGTGTTTTTTGAATTTTAAAATGTAATAAGTAGCTATTATAAACCCAATTACATATATAATTAAAATCAAAAATGTTAATTTGATTTTGCAAGATAAATTTTAAATTATCAATTTCTTTTAATTTATTAATTTTTTTATGTCTATAAAATTGTAATCTTTTACGTAATAAAGCTAAAAATTAATATAATTTATATAATATTCCCGGACTATCAAATAAAATTCAATGAATAGAAAATAAATTTAATATTCTCACAGTTTTTAAAACACAAAACACTATTACAGGGTCAGCCTGCTATACTCCGCAACCAGGACCAAAGCGGTCCCATTCTTACTAGATAAATAAATAGATAAATTTTTCTACCAAATTAAGAGCGTACCTTTGGCAGACTTGCTACCAAAACTTCCATTTATAGTTTATAAGTTACTTATTTTAATTTTTTGGGTTTTTTAAGGAGTTTTTCTCTATTTTGTTAAAAAAGGACCTGATTTGATGTGTACCCAAATAAATACCATGAATTTAAAAAAAACTGTTTTGAGTTCTTTTTTTTTTTTTTTGAAACCACAAAAACAAAAAAGAAAACTTGATTTATGTAAGTCCAGAACTATAAACCTCATCTGTATATTCGTTTATATAGTTTACTAGTTTTTAATCGACCGATTTAAATAAAAACTTTCCTTTAATTTTAAATTACCCTGCAGTAAGTATCTTAAATTGATATATCTGTCATTAATATTACATTAATTAATATATTATTTAGATATAGGTATGATTTTTAAGGCCAGTAAAATGTAATATAAACATGAAAATGTCTCTCTCTAGTTGGCAACTAAATTAATATTAAATAATATAATAAATATACGTGTTATACTTCATTTTACTTTACGGTTTGTTAGTTAATTTAGTGTTGACAATTTTGTCAAAGCCTAGCAAAAGCAAAAGAATACATTAAACCAAAAATCCAAAAACTCAAAAATTATCCTTTACACAATAAAGTCTTATCATCATGTCTTTATAAATATACTTAGTAAACACCATAGACGTATGTGTGATACACAACTAGTATATTAAATGTTGTACTTGGTAAGAAAATTTTTCTTTGCTTCTAAGTTCTTTTGTGAATAGTTTTTAATAATATCTATAATTTAAACTTTTAAAAAATATATGAAAAATAGGTAAAGATTTTGGGGTAAAACATAAAATGGACCAACTGTAATTTAAGGTACTACTCAATAAAACAACTATTTATAGTTACTATTAACTAACACTTTCCTACTTACAAGCTATTTAAAAATTTAATAGTTGGTCGGTAAATTTTTGATATTTAAATTTTAAATTTTACTATAAATAAATTATATTTTACAAACAATGTATTGTTTAAACATTTATATTTTTTTCTGGCGTATATGGGGTAGATGCAAATTTACAAATTAGTATAGGATAAAATACTTACGTACGTATTTTTAAACTTACAGCAAACTATTATTTAAAAACTTGTTTGGAATTAAAAAGTTATATAATAATTTAGAAAAACAGAGCTTCCCATTTAAAAATTAAATATGAAACACATTTTTCTTATTAACCATTTACAAAGTGTTTCTAAACAAATGCAAGACAATTTATAAGGTAAGTTTTTGTTTAAGATAAAGGGTAGTTTGCTTTATTAACATTGCTTTAAAACTCAATTATTAAGCGGTATGGATTTCGCCACAAAGATCTACAGCAGATCTTCTTTCCTTCGTATCCCACTGCTAGAATAAGTCTCTTGAGTTTCTAAGTCCCAGATCGTTGCTCTTGATATATCCAAAGCTTTTGACCAGATCTGGCATGCCGCACTTCTTAATAAACTTTCCTCCCATGGTCGACGTACTGTTGACGGTCATTCTTCAAGCTTTCACCAAGTAAATGCTGGAGTGCCTCAGGGCTCAAGTTCTGGCACCAACATTGTTTCTTCTTCACATCAACGACCTTCTCTCGTCCACAACTAATTCCATTCATAGTTTCGCCGACGATAGTACCCTTCACTCCAGTTTTCAGGTTCCTAAACCCATCAATAAACCTGGTTTGGACAACAAACGCAGAGCGATGCAGATATCTCTTTCGCAGGATCTTAATTTAATATTGGATTGGGGCGCAAAAATCTCGTCCATTTTAATGCATCCAAAACACAATCATGTTCCTTGTCGCGAAAAAGACTCATCAAATACTCATCCTCTACTTATGATGCGGCCAAGTTTTACAGAGCAAAGACACCTTCAATCTTGTGGGCGTCACATTTGAAAGTAACCTTAACTGGTATAAACACATTGTATCTATAGCCACGGCAGCTTCAAAAAAGCTTGGATTTCGTTCGAGCCAAAAAGTATGTTTCCCCTTCTAATTTATACACTTTATATGTGTCCCAAATCCGACCTTCCTTGGAATATTGTTCCCATATCTGGGGCATGGCGTCCCCCACAACCCTAAGCATTCTTGATTCCATCCAAAGAAGAGCTATTCGTCTCATTAATGACCCCTTACTTTCAGAAAGGCTTCCCCCTCTTGCCCATCGTCGGGCCGTGGGGATTTATCGCTTTTTTATAGGTACTTCCATGGCCTTTGCTGCTATACGGTCCAACTGGACGGGCCCCGAACCTTCCACTTTGTTTGTTCTTTTATTCCTAGAGCTTCTAGAATGTGGAACCTGCTGCCCGCGGAGGTCTTTCCTTCTCCCCTAAATTTTCAAGCATTTAAGTCGCGTGTCAACAAACTCCCTCTTATCTTGCTTAAGATACCCACGGTACATTAGTATTTAGGCTTTTAACCTTCGTGGTTTGTCCAAAGAAAAATAAAAAATTAAAAAGAAAAATTTTGAATAGCTGGACTTATTTAAAAAAATCTTCTGTATTTTCTTATTTAAAATACCAAATAAAATGTAAATCATAACGTGTTAACTTGGGAAAATCTATTTTATATGTAAATGTATTCATCTGCTGTCAGATAATGTCGCTTTTTAAAATATTTCTAACTCTATCATTACTTAGCAGTTTAAACATAAATATTTTTTTGTTTTTAAGAATAATAAATATATATTATTTGAAATGTTTTTCGCGACATTTTCTATTGTTTAATTTTGACTCCATGTGTATAAAAGAAAACCAACCTTTGTTTAAAACAAAAAAAAATAGTGGAGGTGCAGTCAAATGAAACGCCAATTTTAAAAGATTAACTCTTTATTGAAAATGCCGAGCTCTTTCGGAAAAACTTTTTCCCATCATCAGGACAATCTTTAATAAAAGAAAATGAGCTCTGTCAGTAAGACTAACAAAGTTTACCCTCTCTTACTTAAGTTCTTACCAATTAGTGAGTTGAAACATGAAACAAGCTTACACTAATGAAGAACAAGACTTCATTTACATTTTATTGTTCATTTGCGGACTAACTTTGCTTAAAATTACACCACCAAATTCTCAACAAATACACACATTTTACATAGTAAACAATTATGCCGGTCACTGTAAAATCAAAAAATAAAACTTTTGGCAATTTTATTTTACTTTTTTCCGTATAAATGGGTTTTGTTTTAACAAATCATACATTTACTTGCTACATGAAGGACTCTTTTCTCTTTTGGTACATTTTTTTGTCACTGTAATATAATTTACGTTTTAATTCATTGTAAATCAATAGGTCGTTAAAAATGGAATTAATTTATAAAGAAAAAATAATAAAACCCATTTTTTAAATACGATAAAAACGGTGTATAAACTTTTAGAATATATTTAAACATGTATCCCGATGTTTACTATTTTCATTAACGTATAAAAATATAACTAAATTTAAATTGTAATAAACTTACCACTAATATGTAAAGTAACTGTTATTTTTGCTTAAGAGTAAAGCACCTGTGTTTTTGCTAATATCGCAAATTGTTAAAAAGTAAATATATTTAGAATTAAAAATTACTTTCAAATATGCAATTTTGTGAACTTTTATAAAGAATAACTTTTTTCGTAAAATTAATAATAAAAAGTTTTCCATATACGGCCAACTTTCGTAGACACACTGTATGAATAGCAAAATAATACTAATAAAGTATTGTAAATTTCTAATAAAATCTAACTATAAACTGTATTTGTGTATTCGTTTATGCTGCTTAAGCAAACATCTATTGGGATATCGGCCAGTAAAGCAACAAAAGCGGATGTATGTGACTAATCGAATAAGAAATATTTACATGCAGGTATTCACGTTAGATTGTCTCTTTTTCCTCACATTGCCTATGTGTTATGTTATTTAGCTGATTCTGTATACCTATACAGTTTTAAATCTGCGGATATAAATAAAAACATCCTCCTAATTTAAAATTTACCTGCAGCAAATATCTTGTATGTAGAAATAGGTCTATAAGTCTTATAATAATTAATTTATATCAAATATTCGTAAAGCTTTCCATGACTAATTAAATGTAATGGTAAATATGAAAATATCTATTTCTAGTTTCAAACTAAATTATTATTGATTATTATAATAGGTACGTCTACTAATAAATGTTACACTTCATTTAACTTTGCGGTATGTTACTCAAATTATTAATGTCAAATTTAATAAATTCTAATATGAGCAAGCAATATATTTAAGCTTCAAAATTATACTTTACACATTTACCAATTAAAGACGAAATTATACGAGCAACAGGCTTTGCCATCATTTTTCGCGTAATGCTTGACGACACCTTGGTATATTCTCGTTTGTGAGGTCCGTTTCCTTATTAAACTTATACCGGGTGTTGCTCAGTCGAGGCGGGACATAGGGAATTCCATGTAAATTTTGAAGTAATTAAGTATTGGCTTTCCTAATAATTTTAGAAAAAAATGCTATAAGGATTTATTGAAGGGCACAATATATTTCCACCCAAAATGAAAATTTGAGCATTTTTCAACCAACGAGTAAAGCAGTAGTAAATACTTCTGCAACGTAGTATCTCATTATACACCCTGTACTCTGAAATCAACAATAAAAACACCATATCGATTTATTAGTGACAATATAGATCATTAATTTATAATGTCATTGCCAAAACTGAACAATTTTATACGGAATTTTAAAAAGAATCCTCGCATTTCATTTTGGTTTACAGCTAATTTCAACATGCACTCAAAGTTCGCAAGACAATAAAACAAATTTGCCCACATTTAGAAATCAATTTATGACGAAATATCAGGATTTAATCAAATGCTCAAATATTTCTCCAATCAGACAATAACCCAAACGATTATACAACTTATGTCTTACGTTGGCTAGTTGTACATCGATATTCTGGCACATTCAGCGAAAATAGCGTTTCCTGCAAAAAAAACAGTATATGTAGGTCCATTCAAGTACACCTGCATATCTTTGTTTTTAGGCATTCCTTTTATAATTAAGGGATTTTAAAAACACATTTTGGTAAACAATTTTATATTTAAATAGAGAGGCTTGAGATTTTAAGTTTTACTACAAGCTTATTTGTTCTTCCAGCAAATAAAAGCATTTTCTTCCCTAATTAAATTAAAAAAACATATCTTTTTTAGCTATTATATCAGGCCGTCAGCACTTACAAACCATTCAGCAATCTAGAAATCTACCTATTTCTTGTAATTATTTATTTAAAAAAAGTAAAAAAGTGTTTATTTTAAAATTAAATTTAAAAATTAAATTTTAAGAAATAAAATTTAAATAAATGTGCATAGATAGAATAGCCATCAACCCATAGAAATGGGTTTATTGAAGCTACAGGGTTCTGATTGTTAACACGTAAGTCACAGGTCCCGAGTTCTAACTTGCAGGTACTATATACTTTTTTAGGAAACAGGATCTATTAAAAATAAAAAAGGGAAGTGGTCCCTCGACTCTTTACACAAAAACAATGTGGTAGGTAAAATTTATTGACCTGGTTTCCTCGTTAATCCCTAAGTATTAACACTCCAATTGTTTTTTAACTGGTTTGCTTTTTTTCAGTTACCATGACTTTTTCCTAACTATAAACTGTATTTGTGTATTCGTTTATGCTGCTTAAGCAAACATCTATTGGGATATCGGCCAGTAAAGCAACAAAAGCGGATGTATGTGACTAATCGAATAAGAAATATTTACATGCAGGTATTCACGTTAGATTGTCTCTTTTTCCTCACATTGCCTATGTGTTATGTTATTTAGCTGATTCTGTATACCTATACAGTTTTAAATCTGCGGATATAAATAAAAACATCCTCCTAATTTAAAATTTACCTGCAGCAAATATCTTGTATGTAGAAATAGGTCTATAAGTCTTATAATAATTAATTTATATCAAATATTCGTAAAGCTTTCCATGACTAATTAAATGTAATGGTAAATATGAAAATATCTATTTCTAGTTTCAAACTAAATTATTATTGATTATTATAATAGGTACGTCTACTAATAAATGTTACACTTCATTTAACTTTGCGGTATGTTACTCAAATTATTAATGTCAAATTTAATAAATTCTAATATGAGCAAGCAATATATTTAAGCTTCAAAATTATACTTTACACATTTACCAATTAAAGACGAAATTATACGAGCAACAGGCTTTGCCACAACAAAAGCGGATGTATGTGACTAATCGAATAAGAAATATTTTACATGCAGGTATTCACGTTAGATTGTCTCTTTTTCCTCACATTGCCTATGTGTTATGTTATTTAGCTGATTCTGTATACCTATACAGTTTTAAATCTGCGGATATAAATAAAAACATCCTCTAATTTAAAATTTACCTGCAGCAAATATCTTGTATGTAGAAATAGGTCTATAAGTCTTATAATAATTAATTTATATCAAATATTCGTAAAGCTTTCCATGACTAATTAAATGTAATGGTAAATATGAAAATATCTATTTCTAGTTTCAAACTAAATTATTATTGATTATTATAATAGGTACGTCTACTAATAAATGTTACACTTCATTTAACTTTGCGGTATGTTACTCAAATTATTAATGTCAAATTTAATAAATCTAATATGAGCAAGCAATATATTTAAGCTTCAAAATTATACTTTACACATTTACCAATTAAAGACGAAATTATACGAGCAACAGGCTTTGCCATCATTTTTCGCGTAATATACGAATTTTTTAAAATTTTCTAGTGATCTAGCATTTCAGTCAAGTACTAATACTTTTTTCTATTTTAGATTAATTTGTCACTACCAGTTACAATGTATATCTAAAGCGTTTTTCAGAAAAGTATTAAAAAAGCATAAGTTTTATCCGTACAAGATGAACATTTTGCAAAACTTGATGACGACGATCCTGATAGACGAATTAAGATTTGCCATAAATGACAGCAAACATTTAAAGGGCACAGTCAATGATTAAAAACATTTGTTTTAGTGGCGGTTGGTCCTTTCTTACAAATGGAAATATTATTATGCAAAACTGCCGCTACTGAAGTGATGAGAATCCACATCTTGTAACAGGAGGACACACTTAAAATCCCCAAAAACTAAATGTTTGGGCGGGCAAACTGACAGATGAAATAATAAGCCCTTACTCCATTAGGGAAAATTGGACTGGACAAGCTTCACACAGAAATGCTAAATAATTCTATAGGACCGGTTATTGTTTACAAAGTGAAAAACCAGATAAACTTGAAAGGAAATTTAAATCTAAATCAAGATATTTTACTTCCAACAGGAAAGGGCCGCTGGGGGCAAGAGGGGAGCTTCCCTCCTTAACCAGTGGCACACCCATAATTTTTTCCTGGAAGGGCTTTCGCAAGTACTTCATATTTTATTTATATTTAAAACAAAAACAAAAAAATAAAAAAATAACTCGATATGAATTTTAAGACAGCAGTTCATCTAATCAACGCTGCCAAAAAGATTTAATTTCCTTAAGAACTGACGAAACATTTTTGCAGTAAAAACTGAAGCTGAAGCTTCGGCAGGCAAGTGGGAAACCACTAAAGATTTTGTCGAAAAACGTAAAAGAAAAACAAACACTTTTCATGATGAAGTTCAAAGCGACTATCAACATGAAGATGCAAAACAAAAATTTATGATTATCATATTCTACGTAGTCTTGGATACTCTTATGGAAACATTAGAAACACGGTTTGAAGATTTTATACAGATTTATAAAACATTTTACTGTTTATTTGTGAAAATTTACACCCAACAAGTTAAAATATTGATTGTATTATGGTTTAACTTATGGCTTAACTTTTATAAAAATGATTTATCATTAGAAATCGTAGATGAATGTAAATTGTTTTGCAGCTTGAAGTTAAAAATAAAAATAAACTAGAAACAAAAGAAATATTACCATTTTTAAAGCTGTTTTTACAGTTTAAAAGTTTTCTTGCATGCAAGTTTTTCTTGATGCAACTTTCGATCTGCTTACGTGCATTCTTCTCTTTTAAAATTTGCTGCAATGTGCGCGTTCGCAGATCGAAAAATTGCAGCAAGAAAAAATTGCATGCAAGGAAACTTTTAAACTGTAAAAATAGCTTAATGACAAACTTTGGAAAGCGTCTACCCAAATTTAATAAAATTATATAATTTTTTTATACCATTTCAACTAATAGTACCGGCGCTGAAAGGTCATTTAGTCGTGTACGCAAAATAAAAGTCATATCAAAGAACTACCATGGGCGAACAAAGGCTAAACGACATAGCCCTAATAAGCATCGAGTCAGATTATGCTCTTGATGTTGACTTTTAAACAGTTTATATAAAATGAGAAGTGTCAAGACCGGGCGTCTCTTGTTTTTAAAATATTTGTTTAATTTAAAACTTTTCTTCTTAGTCTTGTTTTATATTTGATTGGAAAAAATATATTCTAAAAATCGTTTTTTTATATTTGTTAAGATTTTGAAGTAAGTTTTGTTTTAAGTCTGGTTAGTCTTATTATGTATTTGTTTTCGCGGAAAAGGTTTTAAAAACTCTTTTTTATATTTATAAATTTTTAAAGTGCGTTTTGTTTTTTTCGTTTTAGTTAAGTGGTATTTTATATTTGTTTTTACATAAATATATTTTAAAAATTGTTTATTTATATTCAAAAATTAAAAAAATTATGTTTAGATTTAAAAAGATATAAAAAGATTAATTAAATTACGTAGTTTTTATTTAGAGCGTGGTTTAATAACATTAATATCAAAGGAGTTTTAAATATTTCACATTTTTATTCGTATATAACTCATTTTAATGTACTTGCCTTGGTGCCAGCAAAAAAATATTTATTAGTATACTGCTCTATGAAAAGTTAGGCCGCCCCTCCCCCCGCCCTTCGACCCACGCTACGCCACTGTTGGATGGATATTACCCAAGACAATGGATTGGTAAAAGGAGTCAAATTGAGTGGCCAACAAGGTCATATGATCTCACTCCAATGGATTTTTTATAAGGTTACTTTAAATCCCTAGTTCATGAAACTTAGCCAGCTTTCTTGGAAGAATTGCTTCAGAGGATAATTGGATCGTGCTAAAATCTTTCCAGATACATTTTTAAAACTTTAAGGATAAACTTGAAAATCGCTACTACTTTTTGTTTGGAACAAAATGACTGTCATTTTAAACACCCATTGTATATATAGATATTGGTTTATGATTTTATGAAGGAGATATATTTATACTCAATAGAAGCTATAGGGATGCCATACCCTAATTTTAAGGAAGTGGGAATTGATTATAAAATGCCAGCAATGATTTAACCTGGAAATAGACAGCTTACAACTAAAGAGGCCAATCAAAGCAGGTTTGTTACAAAAACCAAATGCATGGTAGAGGCAAAAAATTGGCATCTAAAATCCTTATTTAAATGGTTATACCACACGTTTTTATAGATCATGTTTCTGCCATGGGTAAACTTTACAAAATCAGCGGAGCCTGTATAAACAGGTATCATCAGTTCATTGAAATACCAAATGCTAATGTTTAAATAGCAAATAAACTTTTAAAACGTGCACAACGAATAAATTGCTTTGCAGGCTCGACTACACGAAGAACACTGACAACGAAAAATGTCCTATGGACACCTGTACTTGCTAACGACATTAATAACTTTACAATTTAAGATTTTGAATATTCAAAAGATCTTACAGTTGGCACATGTCAAATAAAACTTGCTTCATTATAGTGTTCAAGACACAAATAATACATAGACAAAAACAAATACATTTCAAATTGACACATTTTACAACGACCCAAATTCCAATTAAAAAACGAGCCACCCTTAATAATTCCGTTATTTGTACACTTCCATGTAAAAATCTAGAAACACGTCAATTTTTATTTTTTGGGGGACACATTTTGTTTTAGAATTAACTTTCTCAGGGTTATCCCCTTCCCTCACCAACACAAACGTCAAAATATTCAAATGGGAAGGAGGGGGTCCGTGATACCTTATATTAAATGATTTTTAATTTACCTCTCTAATAGATTCTTTACTTTTTTAAAAATCGGTTCATTAGTTATAAATAGTATAAAAAAATTATTCTAAAGACCAGGGTTCCCCGTAGCAAGTGGCTGACCCTCTAACTTTTCATTGTTTAATGATCATCAACAAATCAAATTTGGTACGTAGGTATACCACATAAATATGCAATGTTTCATAAATTTAGTAACTTTTACATTACCTCCGGTTTGGCCGGAAACGACCTAAAATTTCTTATTTTAAAAGAAACACCCGATATATTTTTACTTATCTGAGTCAGAAATAAAATTCCATATGAGAGTATAATGACATTTAAGTTGTCACATTTTGACGTCAATAACTTCTAAATATTTTAATTTTTTAATTTTTTATCAGTATACTTGTAATGTTTTAAAAGCGTCATTTTATATTTACATTGGTGAAAAAAATGTCTGCCGAGGTGTCTCATTAAAATAAGAAAGTTTAGGTCCGTTTCGGCTAAACCGGAACGTAATAGCAAGACAACTAGGGTCTCGTGGGGCCATGCACATTTATGTGATATACCTATGTACCAAATTTTATTTTGATATTTTAACAATAAAAAAGTTACAAGGGTGAGCCACTGGCTATCGGACCCTAGTGTCTAGGTGAAATTTTCTCAGAAACTACTAGGCCGATTTTAAAAACTAAAAAGAGCATTAAAAGATAATTTAAAACCCTTTAAGATAAGGTGTCACTTGAACCCTCTTCCCATTTAAACTTTTTGACGTTCGTGTTGGAGGGAGGGGATAACCCTGAACAAGTAAATTTTGACACAAAAATGTGTTCCCTAAAAACCAAATTTGACGTGTATTAGGATTTTTATTAGTATATAAATAACGGAATTATTTAGGGTGGCTCGTTTTTATACAATATCACCAATATAATAAAAATCATTGAAAACTCATTATGTTCTTGTAACTCCTGGTGCAAAACATGTAGCTCTCAATGCACATACGGCAAGTTTATTGGTATATGGGTTATTAAGGGCTAATTAATTTTAATACCGGAACTTGATTAACTACTAACAATTGTGCTAAGATGCAGTAAATAGAGACATTCCAGTTTAATGATATAGTACTTCCAAATACCTTGTTTTTATAATAATTTTTGCCTGCTTAGGCGTTATAATATCATTTTTGTTCCTTTTATAAAGGCATACCTCTGGTTACTAGCTGTTAATCGTTATGTTCAAATTTTGGGAACGTAAAGTACACTTCTTTTCAAGTAAAAAAACGCAAAACTTGTATATCCATTTTTATTTATTTCAAAGTTACACGCCCATGAATGTTATTTGAAGATAATACTAAAAGTAAATAAAGAAGGCAGTTATTTTCAGGAACATATCTTTGCGTGCACTTCATTAGTAATCATTGCAATTCATACGAATCAAGCAGGCGTCAAAACAGCAACTAAAATTATTGACATACAAGTGGTGACGTTTTCTTTATCAAAATGCCCTACCGATTTTCTTCTCGAGAGTACGCGAGACATGCAGCTGTACATGGCTACTGTAACGGCAGTGCTCGTCGAAGCGGTTATCGAATATCGATATCCGGTTTGCAAATAGAGCATTCACTCATTACAGAACTTACTTTTAGTATTCTTTATTTACTTTTTAGTATTATCTTAGTATTATCTTCAAATAACATTCATGGGCGTGTAACTTTGAAATAAATAAAAACGGAATGTCTAAGTTTTACATTTTAGTCAAAATGACAGCTGGGCAGACCACGTGAAACGAGAACAATTCAATGGAAAGGAGTATTGGTCTTGTGGCACATCATTTAAATCTCCTGACAAGTGCTTTATAACCTCAAGGAGCTATTAAGTTAATACATTAACCTACTAGAAAATGGCGGTTCTTTAGAAATTACCCAGAAAAAATATCTCATTTTGGATGGCCATATTTCCGAGATCTAATAAAGTTAGATACACTTTAATATGGTATTTTTCTTAAAGCTCTTTTAGGGGTTTATTTTAATGTTTATATTGGTGATAGTCCCCCTCGATACGAAGGGTTCCACGGACAAAAGTATGAATTTTTTTAAATTAAAAAACCCGGAAAATTATATCTGCCCACTTATTATATTACAGATATCTAAGACCTTTTTAGAAAATGCCACATTAGGTACGTATTAGTTTTGGAAGCCATGGCCACCATCTCAGGTTTCCAGGGCGTTTTTAAGTACCGCCACTTTGCGGTAGGCAAAGGTAACCGTGACTTTATATTCTGGGGATTATAAAGTACTCCTTCGGGATTTTAAAATGATGTGCCTTAAGACTCTTCCTCTCTTCCATTTAATTATTTTATACAAAATGGCGCCCAGCTGTCAGTTAAACATTTAAATATGTCATTTCTTGTCTAAAGCTACTAACCTACCGTATGTGCCTTAAGCGAGGTAACAGGGAGTTTGTTTATACAGAACTTAAATACTTGAAGATTTAGGGGATACCTCATCGGGTAGCAGGTTCCATATTCCAAAACTCTAGGGATAAAACGAACATAGTGAAAATTCGGGGCCTGTCCAGTTAAACCCCTACAGAGATGTATACGTGCGGCACCACGGGTTTTCCTGTTGGGAAACGTGAGTAAAGGAATTATACTAGACAATTATTCAGAACAAAAGCCATGAAAGTAGCTTATAAAAATGATAAAAAAACGGTTGTTTTTAATGGAATCAAGAATGCTTAGGGTTGTGGGGGACGCGATACCCCAGATATATCAACAATATTCCAAAGGAGGTCGGATTTGAGACACATAAAAGTGTATAAATTGAAAGAGGAAAAATACTTTTGGTCCAAGCATTTTTTAAGCTGCAGGGCTTTACAAAAAATTAAATAAAATTTCTTAACTTGGCCAATACACCAGTTTGTAAGGCCAACAAATCAAGAAAAAGATTAAAAACTTTTAACAAAAAATGCTTATTTTTAGCTACCCTATATCTGAAAAGTTATAATATTTGGGGCATGTTTTAAACTGTTCTTTATAAAATAACCCTCAAAATTTACACTCTTTAAAAACAGCACTCTATTTGAAAACATCCTGTATGGTTAAGACCTGGCTATACAGGAAGTATTTTATTAATCGGAATATATATCAAAGCTTAGCTGTAAATACACATTTAACTTCTTTTACCTTTTTAAGTAAAATATTGAAGGGTTACATACCGCAGTACCTCGTAAGTAACATTTTAGGTAATTAATTTTATTAGTTTTTCAATACTTACAACTTTTAAATAATAAACTATATTTTACTTATAAATGTGACTTACAAATCCATTGATGGCACAATAACTTTGCTAACAATGTTAAAAAATAACGCCAGATAACCAAATTATATAGCATTAAGCTTGGGTTTTGGTCTGTTCTCTAAAATGTATATTTTGGAAGCTTACGGTATGGCCCTCAATATTTTTAAAAACAATATTTTGTATTTAAAATTTGATTAAGTACTTAAAAAAAAAGAAAACGGCTGCGTTCTAAATGTGATGTGCGCAAAATGCCGCAGTTGACGTCCTTAACAGTTTAAATGTAAGGTAAAGCAGGTTTAATTTTTTATTGCATAAAATCCTAATGAAAAAAAACTTTTTAAAAGAAAACAACGCAATTTAATTATAAAGGTCGTAATATACGCTACAATGCAAACATATTGCGAAAACTTAAGGTTTGGATGGTCATATTTTTTGAAACTAATAAAGATGGGTCTATCAAATGTAGTATTTTTAAAAAATCTTTTAAAATATCTTTTTACTGATTGAACTAAATTTACACTTTCTGTGTGCACCCTGTATTCGAAAAGATAAAAAAAAATATTATTGATTTTAGAAACTACAAAACCAACTTATAGAAACTAATACTTATGTTTATTCTTTTATCATAAAAATAAAAATTTTAAGTGTAACAGTTTAACTATACACAAGTTTTATTATCTTCTTTAAAAGTTTCTTGTCTCTTTAAAACAAAAGGTATTAACATAAGCAAAAAAATGTTTAAAAAGATGTAGCTTTAAAATCCAATACACTGGCAAGAAACTGTGACGGTAAATTCTTCCACAGGGGTTTGAAAATTTTGGTCATGATGCAATATTTGGCTTTAAAAGAGATAATTAAAATCGGTAAAATATCAAGAGTTACTTAGGACCTAATTTTTTTATAAGAAAAATTATTTGTACTTTTTTGTCCATATTAAATTTTTGACACTCAGTAACACAAAGATCATCCACTTCTGGACTGAGGTAAGTAAGTTTAGATTATCACATTTTAGCCTCCTGGGTTTGTGGTATGTTTTAGAAATTTTTTTGTGTAATATTACAGAATATAATAATAAATTCAGCACATGATCAATACAAAAGCACGTGCGTAAAAGCGTTGCCTTTCATGCATGCAATAATATTCGTGTTGAAGGAGCGTATCTTAACCACGTGCTTCCCTTCTTCTCCTTGAGAAGCAACTACCACACAGAAATAACTACTACAAAAGCAAATAATTAGACAAATACCATACCTTACCTTATAAAGGAATAGGGTTACAACATTAAATAACAAAGTAACAAATAACTTTTAAAATAATAAATTGGTTTTAAGACTTTATTTTAAACAAATATGTGGGCGAAAGAAATGTCAAATAAAATTAAAACAAAGTATAGGTACACTTAAAATTAAGAAAACTCTAAAAAATCACGTAAATTACGCAACTATCAAAGAAGTGGCTTCCACAACAGAGTAGTGATGTCTGCGTTTACCCAGAGTGACCAAAGCTTAAATCCCCAAAGGGGCAGAAACATTTTTACTTAAGGAGAAGAAACCTTTCGATAGCACAGGGAAAAACGTTTTTGATCTCTTAATCAAGGGACATTTTTGGTATTAGTTATTAAAAAATAACGCGCGTGAAGAAACTACCTGGTTGCCCAGAAGTTGCAGTAAAATGCAATATTTATGAGAGAAAAAATATATGTTAAACGGTTTTATTGCACCACACTTCTCATCAATCTGGGGTATTAATCAGACAAATAGTAAAATCGTTGGGCGCAGCGTATTCAGGGAGTAAGTATTATTATAGAAATTTTACGTGCTCAACGATTTTATTATTTGTCACTGGTCTCTCCAGATCAATAAAAAAAAATGGTGTGATCTGGCTGGCTGGCTGTTTTGGCGCATCCATAATCTACATTAGTTTTTATTGTAATTAAACTGTTTACCATATTATTTTTATATACAGTGACTGCCAAAGAGTTGGACATATGGAAAAAATATTTTAAAGAAGTTATTTGAAAGCTTTTTTGGCAAATCACCTCTGGTTTATCAAGTAACCAAAATCAATAGGGACATCCGGCTTCTATAAGCATCCGTTGGGGAGATAATTATAAAGAATTAAATTAAAATATTAAAAAGAAAGGTTAGTTGGCTTAATATTTAAAAAGTTATTTTAAATTGGTGTTTAGAATCTTATTTTAGGCTAATGTGCAAATTTTAAAATAAAAATATAATATTAGTAATAAAAAAAAATCAAAAAAAAAATTGGGTCAGGTTACAATTCTATTTTTTTTTCCTTAAAATATGTTTTTGTATATAAAATGACGAAATAATTGTGCAATATCATTTGTGAATCAATAAGAGTTTAAATGATTGGATGCGTGACTCAACTTCAATTGAAATATAAGAAGAGAACTGCTTTTTTAAAACTGTTTTATATTTAAAAATATTTGATAAAATTAGTCTTTTCTGTTGGTTTACTACTGATTGTAATATAGTACCTAATACAGATCTTAGAAAAAAACAGGTGTACACACTTAGACTACTTGCCAAATCTTATTTTTTTTAATTTTCTTGTTTTAAATGTAAAAGAAAAATACAACATCATGGTAAATTAAATTAGTTTATTATTTTATAAATTGACAGAATTTTTTGTTGAAAAAAACTTTTTTTTCTTTTTTTTTTAATATTTATTTTAAATCTTGCACATAGGCCTAGAATTTAATTCTAAACATCTTTTCAAATAACTTTTTGATATCGAGCCAACTGACCTCACTCTTTGATAATTTAATTTATTTTTATTAATTTTCTGCCCAACGGACGCCCATTAGCCGGATGTTATTATTGATTCTTGGGTTACTCAAGAGCCCAGGTGAAAAAAGTTTTTAAATAATTTTAAAAATATTTTTATTTTGTTGTTAGTTGGTACTTCTTATTCTATTAAGTTCATTTATTTCAGAATAAGCTCTATTTTACTAATCAAGCCCTTTCATTAGATACGCATATTGTGGTAGTTGTGGAAAATATGTAATTCGCCGTTTTGTGGTGGCGGCCATCTTACATTTTAATTTTAATATAGTGAGCTTCATTCTACCAATAAAGCCCTTTTATTTGATGCCCATATTGAGCTTGTAGTGAAGTAAAATGTAATCCATCTTTTATATTGTATTTTTCATTTAGATTAAGAGTGTGTACCAAATTTTAGATCGATCTGTCGTCAGGAAGAGGGTCAAATTCCAGATATCTGACCCAAATAAATAACAAATAAATAAATAGGTCTAGCTAACTCAAACCATTTAATAACTGCATGTTTCTGTCCCTGGATAACGTAAACGAAAGAGGAGAAAAGATGGGTTAAACATCTAAAAATCCGACACCCACGGTACTCTGGCACTTAGGCATGGTCTGTCTCAAAGATTAAAAAAATGCTGATGTAAGCTCATCAAATAAAAGAATAAAAAAAAAAAATATATCAAACAAAAACAGCAAACAAAAAAAAGAAAGTACGAACACAAAACAACTAAGCAAACTATAATGAAACCATCTTGCAGTAGCAAAGAATAAAATATAATATTTTAAAGTGAAACAAAAACAAAAAAAATACTGGAGACTGTGACCGTCAATAAACGGGATTTATTTAAAATTTTAAAAAACACAACAAATTTGTTTTAATAACGTCTTATTCAGTAACCTAGAAATGAATACGGCATTTGGCTTGTGATCTTTGGCGTCGGTTGGTATTTTCTAATAGAAGAAAATAAAATAAAATATGGAAAAACTATGGTACCTTGGTATTTTGACATCAAGCTGCATACAAGGCTAACTTAAAGATAAAAAGTATTTATAAAAATTAAATTAAAATATCAAGAAAAAACATTACTTGGGGAATTTACTTAAAACGTTAGTATCACAAAATGCATAATTATTTTCTTTTGTTTAGTATCCTTAAGGTGTGCATATAATTTAATAATATAGTCAGACATATTCAATCTAAGTTTACACGAGCGCTGTAATGCGCATTAGTCAAATGCGAATTTAAATAAAACCTATATGTAAAGGCTGTTAAATCAGTATCAGTCCTATTGCATAACAATAGTTCTGTTCTTATTACAGAGTATAGGTGGGAGGATCATGGTTAGTTCTGGTTGGTTAAATCTTTTATTTATTCCTTAATTAAACCCAAGATTAATACACACTTTATAAATTTACTTAAGAATTCGATGCCCACCTTTTAGGTACTAAACTACCAAACAAAAAAAATAATTAAACATTTTTGTTAAGGTGATCAAACCAAAAAAAGGGTTAAAAAGGGTAAAATTGTATTATGTGCCCAAACAAGAAGTTCCCCAACCAGCCAATGAACAACGGTCACCATGGGTTTACTTCATAAAATCAATAACCTTTTCCTCTTTTTGTTATAGTAGTTCGTCAAATGTTAAAAAGTAATTTTTAAAATGTAGCACTATCAGGTGTAAATGCACTTAAAGTTATCATCTAAAAGCTAATTTTAATTAATTTTCTTACCCAAGACAAAAACCAACGATCCTTGTTGCATGCCACCAATCGTTGAAATCTTCTTGAAAATTTGGAGTTAGGACATACCATAGGTTGTATAACGTTTTGTGGTAGAAAGCAGATAAAAAATACTGAAAAGAAAAAAACACAAATAGAATCTCATAGTCTTTTAACAAGAAATCAAATATAAAAATCATTTTATTGTGCTACAAACTTGTTATTTTTTTTTTGCCATAACATTTTACCCATTTCTGTAAATAACTTAGATTTCATCTGTGGGCTAAATCACTATTCAGAGTGCCCACTTTCTCAGGCGGCGAGCATTATCTTCTGGACAGAATCTAGGAAAACGTGTATTGTTATTTATTTACTGCAAAATTAGGACAAAAATTTAAACGAAAATAAAGTAGTTTAATATTTTTCTTGCACGAAGAACAAAATAAAAAAATGTTAAAAATATCCAAAACTGACAAAACAGTATTTGGTACCGTCACATGGGTAAATCTTGACTTTTTAGTATGTATATAAGAAAAGCTCCCAAGAAAACAATATATTGGTACATTATTTCAACTTTTACAAAGAGTTTTATGATAACTTAAGTAGAAAAAAGTTAACTATTCCATAACTTTAACAAGAAATAAATTTAAGAAGTTTTGGCCAAAAATATTTCTTTAAGTATCTAAATGACGAAAAAAAATATATATAATATTATAAGGAATGATTTTGTGTTGCCGAAACCCAATTTTCAGCTTTAAAATAAAAGTATTAATGATGATGCTACAACTCCGGATGCCGTGACGCATGTTCTACTGAAGTATGTGCTGAATGTGGAAGACCGTGATCATCAGTAGTAAAAGAATAATTTCGGAATTTCATTGTCTTTAGTGAAATTTCATTCCACACAACGTTTCGCAGGCAGTTACTATCTCTGTCCATTCTCAAGTGTAAACTAAACCCTAATTTATAAAGCTTCAGAATTTATATACACTTTGGAGAAGATCATTGACCCGTGATGGGTTAGGGTTCGGTCAAGCGATGGGATTGCTCACCTAAGGCGCCGGCATTAGCGCACTTTAAAAGTGGTTTCCAAATGTTTGGTCTGTCCACACTTGGATTGCTAAAAATATTATTACTGTTTTCAATAAAGACGGATTCCGCAAATTTGCGCTTTGTCGATGTGGTTCCACTTCGTGAAACAAGCAAATTTGGAATTTGACAACGAGAGGTTTAACCAATTTGTTTATAAACGTTTCAAATTTGGGAATTTACAGTTTGTAAATGTATGTAGCAGCCCCTTAATCAGGGTTGAAATTTAATGTTTCCATTCGAGACTGTAAGCTCTACTTGTTATTATTTAGATATGTATGTTTTGTTGTTTAGTGATGTGGTTTTACGCAATTTGAAAAACTTAGTAAAGAAATATTGCTTTTGTAAGGTAACTAAAATAAAATTTTATGAAATACATGCTTTTAACTAACGTACCGTGGGTGTCTTAAGCAGGGTAAGAGGAAGTTTTGTTTAACACGGGACTTAAAACTTGAAGATTTGGGGGGAAGGGAAAGACCTCCGCTGGCAGTAGGTTCCACAGTCTAGAAACTCTAGGGATAAAAGAACGAACGAAATGGGAAGTTCGGGGCCTGTCCAATTGAACCGTATAGGGATGCATACGCGCGGCACCACGAGTTTCTCTGTTGGGAGCTGCAAGAGGAGGGACTATACTGGATAATTCGTCGGAGCAGAAGCCGTAAAAGTATCTATAGAAGAGCGATAGATCTCCCACAGCTCGACGATGGGCAAGAGAAGGAAGTCTTTGAGTAAGTAAAGGATCATTAATAAGACGAACAGCCCTTCTTTGAATGGCATCAAGAATGCTGAGGGTTGTAGGGGATGCCATTCCCAGACATGAGAACAATATTCCAGAGAGGTCGAATTTGGGACACATACAAAAGTGTATAAATTGGAAGGGGAAAAAATACTTTTTGGCTCCGGAAAAGAAATCCAAGCTTTTTTGACGCCGCGGTGGCTATGGATACAATGTGTTTTATGCCAGTTAAGGTTATTCTTTCAAATGTGACGCCCACAAGGTTAAATGTGTCCCCGCTCTGCAAAAACCTGGCCACTCATAAGCAAAGGATGACGTGTTTGATGATTTTTCGCGACAGGAACATGATTGTGTTTTGGATGCATTAAATTGAACAGATTTTGGCGCCCCAATCAATATCAAATTGAGATCCTGTGAAAGAGATATCTGCATCGCCCTGCGTTTGCTTTCCAAGTCAGGTTGAGGATTGATTTGGGAACCTGAAAGTGGAGTGAGAGGGTACTATCGTCAACGTAACTATGAATGGGATTGGTTGTGGAAGAAGAAGGTCGTTGATGTGAAGAAGAAACAAGTTGGTGCTAGTACTGAGCCCTGAGGCACTCCAGCATTAATTTCGTGAAAGCTTGGAAGGTGGCCATCGGCAACTGACTGATACACGTCGATTAGAAAGATAACACGGAACCAAGTGAAGTTTAGTTGGAGAACCGTAGGAGGAAGCTTATTAGGAAGGCGTCATGCCAGACTTGGTCGAAAGCTTTAGAATATATCCAAGAGCAACGATCTGGGACTCACCTAGAAATTCAAGAGACACTTGTTCCAGTTGTGTGAAACGAAAGCAAGAAGATCTGCTGTAGATCTCTTGTGGCCCCGAAATCCGTACTGCCTGTCATGTGTAAAATTTTATGTTTTTTCTAAATACCTAAGATTTGCGAGGTTAATGGATTTCTCCATTACTTTCAAAGCATTGAGAGGAGTGAAATGGGTCTATAGTTGGATGGAAAGAGATTTAGCTCCTTTCTTGGGAATAGGCTGGACACGTGCAGCTACTCCAGTCACTTTTTTAGTAAAAACAACATATTTTCAGTACAAGAAATATCAAAAATATGCCAAGATTGTTTGTCACAAATGATGATTTGATTATTATAAAATTCTATAATTATTCAAATATATCTTTTATTTAAAAATTGCAGAACAACAAAAGATCCCAAAAAAACATCATATTTACCACCCTGACTAATAATTGCGTCCAAATTTATCGAAAACCGCACCAAAATATTTTTGTAATCTTTAAGAAAATTTTAAAATTAAGTTTAAAAGTTAACCCAAAATTTAAATTATTCTGTTCGAATTTCCAACAGTTTATTAAGTCGCTAGAAATTTATGGCAGCATTTTCTTCAGGACTTTTACAAAAACTCGGGTGGTCTAGATCAAGCGTAAAGAATATTTTTCATTTGAAATAAATGTTTTATCTGAAATACCCCACAACCAATTAACTTTTCGACTAAAATAAATTGCGTTAGGTAGTATCTTGGTTCAAGGAATTTGTGGCAACATTTTGTAATGACCCTTTGGGACACGGGACACCCCTTATAATTAGGTTTTTACCTTTCTTTTTCCTACAATATATTTTATCGAGATACAGTAGACAAAGTGTTTTATTTAGTTAACGAACAGTGTAGCGAGCTTATGGGACTGTTGGACAAAATTAATATATTCAAAGCTTATAAAGTAGACATATCAAATTTGGTACTTTTGAAAAGCTCTTTGGACGATCTTCATAATGGTGATATAATATACAGTGTGTTGCATTAAAAAATATAATACAGATAGATAATAGAGAAAACAGTTAAGGGAGTGTAAATTAATAATTGGACTTTAGGTTGTATTTACTTACTTTACATTGCTTGTCTACAGCCAGGTCCCCCTCCTAACTTTTGTTTAATTAGGTATTTTTTATAAAAATTTGAGGACCTTAGTAAAACAACATAAACCACATTTTAAACATAAAATTACAAACTTTAAAAAAAAAATAAAGGGGGTCTTGTGGCACATTATTTTAAAGCTCCTAACGAGTATCTTAGGGGCGTCCATAAATTACGTGAAACATTTTAGTGGAGAGGAGTCAAGGAAACTCTCACCAAATCTTACGATGTGGAGAGGGGGTGGTCTGTGAAAATTAAATTTTGGGGCAGCCCCCTCAGGAAAATGTGATGTCTTGTTGTTTTTTTGGATAGAGGACCTTTTTCTTTCTCCTCAAATTTTTTTTTTTGAGGACAAAATCGATTTCGGTTTAAGAAATTGAGAGTTTTGTATTCCCACCATAAATCTTACATGAGATTAGAAAGGGGGGAGGGGTTAAAGAAAATCTCACCTTATCTCACCAAGCGGGAAGGGGGGTCAAAATATGGACAAAACACTTTACGTAATTTATGGACGCCTCCTTATAACTCCAGAATATAAAGTCAATACCTTTATCTACCATAAAATGGCGGTACCATAAAATTACACTTGAATATCTGATTCGGATGGTCATATTTCCGGAACTAATGAAGTAGGATATACCTAATGTGGTATAAAGGTTTTTTAATATCCTATTAATGGTGATAGAAAATACAGGGTGCGTCATTAAGAAATACATACTTTTGTTCTAACCTGTATATTATTACCCATATTAACAAATAATGGATCTTTAAAAAATCTTTATGAAAATTACACATTAAGTTTATCTCACTTTATTACTTTCGAAAATATGGCCATCCAAATCAGGTATTTAGGTTATTTTTAAGTATACCGTCATTTTGTAGTAGTTAAAGGTATTGCTCATTTATTTTGGGGTTATAAAGTACTCGTCAGGAGCTTTAAAATAATGAGCCACAAGACTCCCCTTTCTATTTAATTTTCTTTTTCAAAATGGCGCCAAACTTTTAATTATGTCTTTCATGCCTATAAGTGTTGCAAATATTTGCAATTCTTAGTCTTAATTTACATTAAATTTGCCACAAAATAGCAAAAAATTTCAAATATTCTTCTTCTATATAGCCTAGTTAATTTGCCAAAACAAAACAATAAATAGAAATCTGCACTATTTTCTATTACAAAAGAAAAACAAATTGATGGACATCAAATAATTAGGTAGTTAATATGTAATTATAAAGACATTTAAATTTAGTTTTTAACCACGACTGCTTTAGAAAATGGGGTTTTGCACACGCTAAACAAGCTTTGAAAATTGTATTTTGCACAATGTGTGCAAAGGAAAATATGTTTTTTTTGCACACGGTTCTGTCTTCAATATGATTTATTATGGTTTTGTGTTATGTCAGAAATATAGAAAACTCAAGTAGCTATTCCATAGTCATGCTGTTTTTGTGATTAGATACCAATTTAGACTCTGAGGCCCACGATTTCATAAAATGTCCATTCTGAGGAAATTCTAAAGAAAGCGGTTGTATCAGAGATCGATATGGCACCGGGATTATCGATTGAGCCTGAAAGCAACGTCATTTTCCGAAAATGTTAGCTGTTGTGCGAGAGCTGTCGAGCTGAAGGTCTTCAAGCATTATGGGCGCGCTTTCCGGCAAAATCAACCACGGCGCAGGCTGGATATTGAAATGCAGAAGTTACGAGGAGCCTGGCAGAGTCTTAGCGGCCGCTGCAGGCTTTATCGAGCTGAGTATTCAGGCAGGCATCACAGTTATTTTATTTATTTTATGGTGTCATTTTATAGTTTGGTAGGCAGGGGTCTATTCTGTTTTAAATGTAGTGCTGGTTTCATAAGAAAGTACTTACTTAAAATGAATAGAAGCGGAGCTTATCGGTATTTTCTTGTTTCGAACGTGTTTGATCGAACTCTGAAGCATGCTATGCTCGAAAATCTTGATTAGGCGGCACTATGTGAGCCAAAACTGAATGCAAAGCAGATGGAGAAGTGTTACGGTGATCGAAGTCTGCCATCTTTGCCTTATCGGCTACACTGAAAAACGAATCGTTTTTGCAGTGAAGAATATAACTCGCCATAAAGCTCGACGAGATTAACAGGTGACGTGGCATGGCAAGGTGTCATCTGAGAGTTTGGTGTTGCTCGAAATGCTACCGGAAGCCTGCTGCCGGTGGGCCGATCAGCGTACAGCCAGCTGGGCGGTGCAGACCGGAACTGCATGGTGGATGAAGCTCCGGCTCGGTATGCACGCGAAGTTATATGGTGATTCAGCTTAACAAGGTGGTTGTTTCGGAGGATCTCTTCCTACGTCTGATGCGCGGCACAGCCTGGCAGCTGGTGAATGAGTGCAGCTTCCATGCCGACGACGATAACGGAGTGCCAGAGCGTGCTCCCGATATGCCGTCAAGGTCGGCTGACGTTCCTGCGAAGCTAAACATTACGAAATTAATATTTTTAAAGATGGTTATGAAAGTTTCCCTGTTCCAACAAATCCACTGGTCTGTAGTTTCTTGTTTTCGTTACTTTGTTTTTGCGTTTGTTTAAATAATAAAAGTTTACACAAAATAAATTTCAATGATGTGTGAACATAAAAATCTGTGATTTTGGGATATAATTATTTATTCAATTTAGCATTATTTTTACTTAAAATAAAACTTATACTAAAAAAACAATTAGGTTTTGTCCACAGATCTCTGCTCTGTAAAACGTTACTCATTGACCTAATTCTAATTAACAAGTTTTTCCAATATAAGTTTTTTAATTTTATTTTTGTTTTTCTTTTAAAACTCCCTGTATACATTAAATATTGTTTTAATTTCTACATTATAAAATATGTTTTAGATAAAAGGAACAACATGACAATTAATATCAAGGTGTTTAATATTAAGAAGACATACAAACCCAATGCACAGCAAACAAAAGTGTAATATAGGGTTTATAGCGAAAACGCTATTAAGCCGTCCAAATTGACGGATTGGAAGCGACGGTTTCATATTGTGAGATAAGCCAATAATCCAAAGGTAGGAATATGAAGTGGATGAAATTTAATTTTAATTGAGAATATAAGTAGTTTAAACCCGTTCGATAAAAATACAAAGACTAGAAAGAAAGTTCTTTTCTTAACCGTCGAAAAGAGAAGAATTCTTATTCGTAGATTATTATAACGGTTAGGAATTATTTCCATTTGTTTTTTTATGTTAGTTATCGTCGTCTGGTCAAACTCGATGCCAATTTTACTGAATAATTGCTTTTTCCTACTACCACATGTAAAAATAGCAAATAGCACAGTGTTACCATGCAATCAAAATGCCTTATATTACAGTAATGAAAAATGACACAATTTAAAAGTTGTTTTTTATAAAACGTTATACATATATTAAACAAATAATTATCTACGACATAAAAGTACAGAAAATGAAGCTCAAAAAAGGTAAAACCTGGCAATTCTTTGACCCTGCATGGATTGACTTGAAAATTTAACAGAAGGTAGGTAATAGCCCAAGGATTAAAACCTATATTGAACCGAAGGGCGCCAAAACCCTGGGAGCAACAATTTTTCGACGAAAAATCGACGAATAACTCGAAAAAGTATACATTTAATCAAAAAACTGGTATAAAGCAAAATTGTAGGTTTTAAAAGAAAACAAAATTAATTTATTATAATTTTTCCACGACCCAATATATAACTGAGATACGGAGCGTTAGTTGTAGCTTTTTTCGTCAAATGCAAAAATTTAATATATTTAAAGTCAAATAACGCGAAATGCTGCATTTTTCGAAAAAAATATTTAACCTTTTTTAATGTACATATGCAGACTCTCCTTTGTGGGCACAAAGAAGTTTTTAGCGTAAAATTGTAGTGAATTATGGTAAAATACGTTACAGAAAAAATCAATGCAAACAACCCCCCTAACCACCTCCCTGAATTAAAGTTGACTTTTTTATCTCCTTACAAATTCTTCTAATTCATGTATTGGCAATACGTCTGTGAAGTTTCACTCAACTTATAACGCCCACTTTGAAAATAATAAGGGTAGATGATTTTATGTCTGTAGTGGTCTATTCTAGAATTTTCTCGAAAAAAATTGATTGTTTTTTTAAAATATCTCCTTTATTTTTTATAAGATGTGCTGGTTCTTGAAAGTTTTTGCAAGAGCTACAAGGCTCTGGGCAAACTCCCAAGATCCTCCTGGTTTTTAAATGGGGTGAGTCTAGCATGGGCCCAAAAGGCGTAGTGCACGCCTCGTGTCAGAGGGTTTTAAAGCAATTACATTTTGTTAAAAATTCACCAAGTAGAGAAAACCTACGCACAGAAAAAAATTTAAGTCATTGGAAACCTGTACTTAAAACTTAATCATTGTTTTTTAACTTCAGTGTTTTCTAAGTTATTTAGGTAAAAAGGGTAAACATCACATGAAATTGTGCAAATAATTGTTTTTTACTTTAGGCTTAAATTGAGCATTTAAAATCGGTCACACTTCTTGATGTATTATTAATACCCAGTATAAAGAGAACTGCAAAAGGACTAAAGTATTTTTTAATTAGGGGGTAGTTAGGGCTTGTTCCACCTGATTTCTTTTGTAGAAAAAATTAATATTGACCTCATTTTTCTTATAACTCACTTAATTTTTATGCTAAAACTTTTCTTTTGTAAAAGAAAGGCCTTATTTAAGTACTTCAAAAATATTCTATGAGTTTTCTTTTAAAATGCAGTCTTTTTCTTTTTTTATTTTAATTTAAATCTATCAAATTTTACATTTAAGGAAAAATGTTAACAATTAACACACCATCTTTGTTCGTATTGGTCGTAAAAAAATACAATAAAACAATTCTTTTTCTTTTCAAAACCTACAATTTTTGCTTTTACCGTTTTTTTTAATTATAAGTTTTAAGTTATTCTTCATTAAAAACATCGTTTTGTTAAAAAATGTTGACTTTAATAACGAATAACTTGAAAAGCAATAGTTTAGGGAAATAAACATAGGAAACATTTTTGCTGAGAATCACTTTTCCAAACAATTTCGTTCTTAAAATGTAATAAAAAATCCCACCCCTGAGAGTGGCACCACCCCTTGGGTTTTGGCCTTCAGTTCGATATGGGTTTTTTTGCTTAGGCTATTTCTTATCTTCTGTTAAAATTTTAAGTCCGATATATGCAGGACCAAAAATTGCCAGGTAACTATGCTTCATTTCCTATACTATAACCTATTATTTGTTTCTAGATGTTGTTATGGTATAAATGGCAATTTATTTTAATTTTACTGAAGTAAATAATTACAATAAACTGTATATCTCCGGCACTGAACAACATGGCCGAAAAAATGGGAGATGTGACGTCATAACACGTCAAAGCAATATGGCCGAATGTCGTGACCTTATATGACCGACTTTGATTAAAATTAATTTGAATCGCTTGTTTTTTACTACCGATAGAGGCGTAATGGGCAATAAACTATTACGTTTATTCGACACTTTCGCTTCTTAAGGAATTTTTTTTTGGAGCTTGTTGTTATCCAACTGTACCGTACTGATGAGAACCAAGATAGTTTAAAACCGGTGTGCGGTTGGTAATCTTAATTAACTCTGAAAGAAGTAACTGCTGTACCGGCTAGTGTATAAATCATCTCTAGGTTGTCCCGAGAGATGCGACCTTGCAGTGCAAGGAAAGTACAAGCAGTAAAGAGTTTTTAAATTTCAATTTTGTTTAATTTAAGTTATCAGGCGGTTAATTAGAATTATATTTTAAAAAATGCAATATTTTTAGACTTGAAATAAATTTTAAAATAATGATTATTATGAATTCTACTACTACAGTAGGTATGTGAATTTCAATATAAAAATATTTTCAAAAAGTATAATATAACGCAGTGAGGAAATAGGATTATTTATGTAACAAGTAGCATAAAGTGATATTTTTTTTACGAATGGGAAGTTTGACAGCATGAGTCAAGGTGGGCGAGTGCGGCAATTCCATGAGTAAAACGCTTCCATGCATGTTACATACTACATTATATTTCCACGACCGCATAAAACCTTCCAAAATTATCACTTTATACATGTTTTATTTATTTTAAACTTATTCATTTTAATTTTGCTGCACAGCCATTGTATTGCAACAAAATCATAGCCTCCTCTATTTTAAAAAAACAACATTTATCCTCTTCCTTAACTATGCCCTGATTTAATTTAAGAAAATTGTACGTACTTACGTTTTGTAGAAATAGTACTAAAACAGTATAAGTTTTTTTTCAATTTTCTTGGTCATCCAAATTCATTATTACTATTAATTTTAAATAATTTCTATCAAATTTATTTGCAAACTGTTAAATTGTAAAACTAGTGACACATGAGCTTTAAAAGAAATAATGACGAAATCAAAGGTGACTTGACTGTTTGGTTCAGTTGATGTCGCGTTTACTGTTACGCCTCGTGTAAAGTTTAAGTTTATATATTGTAATATACTATAGTACGGTATCGAAAGCGATAATTGCTTTTATAAGAAAACTCTTGATTTTCGTATTATTTACCGTGGATCCGGTACAGCTACTTTGATAAGTCCTGTGAATTAGGCGAAACGCGTCAGTGGAAAGGGCCCTAGTGAACAACATAAAACGCAAGAGTTCATCTCATATTTTTATATTTTTTCCTAACCTTTGTTTTTATTATAACATTTTTTTTTCATTTAAGGCCCTTAAGAAGCTTTCTACACCATTTTTAAAAATACAATTTTACATAAATAAAAGAGAAAAATTGGGGTTCATCATAAGTTTTTTAAATAGATATTTTTGGTTTTTAATCCATATATTTTTTTAATTTCGTGGTGTTACTCTATTGTGCAATTTTATGATGCAGCATCTAACTTCTCCCGATTGGTTGGAAGTAATAAAACCATATTACCCAACTGGTAGCTCAGTTGGCTTCTTAACATTTATTTACTCGGGAATTGTGTCGCTATCATCGGTACTCCGAGCAGCTTATACGCCGCACTGCGGAAAAGTGTGAACGTAAGTAAACTTCACCTTCAAAGTCACTTTTGAAACTTTTCCACAGTGCGGCGTATACCCTGCGCCGAGTACGGATGATGGCGACAAGTAAATAAACGTTTAGTAGCCACAACTGTGCTACCACTTTGGTAATATTGTTTTAATACTTCCAACCGATCAAGGTGTCAGATGCTGCATCATAAAATCGCATACTATACTAACTATAGTTATACCTAGAAATTAAAAAAACTATATATTGGAAACCGAGGAATATCTATTTAAAAAACTATCACCCTAATTAAAAGACCCTTAAAAAATAATTGTTAAATGTTATTTTAAAAATATAGATTCAAAATATAAAAATATGGGTATTTAAATTATTCTTTTTTAATTGGAATATGTAACCAAGGATTTTTTGGCCAATGAATCAAACAAATACACGCAACATTGTTTCAAGCGGAGCTTTACACGTGTTAAGAAGCTTAAGCAAGTTGCTAAATAAAGACGACATTGCCAATATATAAAAATAAGCAAGCTCGGGATGCAGCTTATAAGCAAATAAAAGAAATTATGAATATTGAAGGATTTGGAGTGCAAGAAATAAAAAATAAAATTCGTACACTTCGCTCTACATATTCTCAGGAGCTGAAAAAAATCAAAGATTCAAAGAAATCCGGCGCTGGAACAGACAGTGTGTATGTCTCTCAGTTAAAATGGTTTTATGAAATGAATGAATTTCTTCGTCATGTGGAAGGTCGTAAAAGACAAACGGAAGATTATTTTACAGTAAATATTTATTTTCTTAAGAATACAATGTAGTGCTTAATTTAAATACACATTTTTCTTTACTGATGGATTTTATTAAAATATCATATGTTCTTGCCAAGGAATTGAACCTTCCGTCATAAAATATTCGCATATATTATCTCTTATTTGCCTAGCATGAATTGACGAATGATTGCTGCCTATCCTGGTTATAGAAGGTAAATTATTTAATACTTCACTTCTCCAGGATCCTGCTCTAATGCGACCATTATCAATGTCCTCTTTATCCAAACAGTTACTTGGCATGTAACGATTTCCACATGTTCTTAACCAGTTATGTAGCGCGCCACATGCCTTAACAATTTTATCGATTGTTGGTAAGGAACATGGTATAGGTTTTTAGAAAATACGAAATCTGTTTACAAGCATCCCAAAGGCATTTTCTGAAATTCTTCTAGCACGAGATAAACGGTAATTAAATATTTTGTGCTTTTTTTCCAAAGTAATTTTTGAGTAGGGTTTTAATAAATATGATTTTAATGGGAAAGCGTCATCCCCTACTATAAAGCCACCATCTGGTAAAAGTTGTTTTCCAGAGCTCTAAATAAAGAGGATTGTTGGAATACTCCTCCATCTGATTGTTTTCCATTGCTTCCCATATTAAAGTACCAAAAGCAATAATCATCGTCAACGACAGCTAACAAAATTATGCTATTGGTTCCTTTATAATTATAAAACTCGCTACCACAATTCGCAGGAGCTTGAATTACAACATGTTTTCCATCGATAGCTCCATAGCACCCTGGAAAGTTCCATTTCTGGCGAAAACCTTTCTCGATTACTTTCAACTCCTCTTTTGAACTGGGGACCTGAAATGAATAAAGCAATACAGGAACTGCCAGCATGTTAGTTGCAGCAACCTTATTCAATCCTGATAGTTCGGATTTCCATATTTTCCTTAAGCGTTGCCTGTAATTGCTTCTCAGCTCGGTCTTTACAGCTTTAACATCCTGAGTACGATTTTGGTCGATACCTAAATATCGATACGTTTCGTTATTTCTAAGCGGACGGAGAATCGCGCTGTCAGCAAGTTGATCAGCCTCTAAATCGTTACCATATCGGCCCTTCACCAGCCTAAGTTTTGCACATTTGTCAAGTCCGAACTCCATGCCAACATCTTTGGTATATTCGTGAACCACTTTAAGAGACTGTTGTAGATCTCGCTCACTAGTTGCATAGAGTTTCAGGTCATCCATATAAAACAGATGGGTTACCTTACGCTCCCTTCTTCCAGGTGGTCCACAGCAATACCCCCGAGTCTTCCGAAGAGACACGGATACGGGAAGCAGCGATATACAGAATAATAGAGGACTTAGTGAGTCGCCCTGAAATACGCCCCGTTTAAATGTTATGGGATCAGTAATGATTTTTTGTGCTCCAGATGTTATGGAGAATTTAGATTTCCAGAGCGGCATCAGCTGTTCGATGCAACGAATCAGGTTAGGAGGAACCTTGAGATCTTTAAGCAGATGCAATATTAATTCATGCGATGTTGTATCAAAAGCTTTTTTGTAATCAATCCATGCCATACTGAGGTTGCGTTTGTATTGGATTGAGTCTTGTGTGATGCATCTATCGATTAAGAGATTTTCCTTGCAACCATTGATTCCTCTTTTTCCCTCCTCGCTGCTCCCTATATCAGAGAATAGGATCTATTGCACTCAGTATTCTAGAATACAAAATTCTAGTAAAAGCCTTGTAGCTGGTATTGAGGCAGGTGATCGGTCTGTAGTACTTTGAGCTCTGTGTATATATATATCTATAAACCATTAGGATTATGTATTCATTATTATTCTTTTAAAGATCCAACACGACGTATCCCATGGCTCCGACCCCATAGGGCGTCGTGCGGAAGGCCATCCATATCGAAGACCACTCCTCGCGTCCGCTCGGTCAGTGATCTTCGGCCAAATTCATTTGCCTCAGTAGACGAAGGGATCCAAGGACAACAGATTTCTGCATCTTCATCACCAGTTGTTCGGGTGTATTTTCACATGCTGGAATGTACCTCATTTCCCTTAATATGTTATTCTTCATGCCTCCCAAAACGCCAATTATCAGGACAACCAATCGCACGGTATACTCCGGATAGAGCCTCCGAAGTTCGCCAAGAAGATCTTGATATTTGGCTCGTTTCTCCCGTTCTTTTATATCGATGTTAGTTTCCGCTGGGGCGGAGAACTCTATTACATACATGGTGTGGTTTGTCTTATCAAGGAGAACGATGTCGGGTTTATTCGCTTGAATTTGATGCGTTGTTGGGAACGCGTAGTTCCAGTATATGCGACAGTTGTCATTTTCCACTACTGCCTCAATGTCTCCGGGAGCAAACGGCAGTATTGCTGTTTCATCGATGCCGTAGTAATGCCTCAGGTGATAGTAAAGTACCCGAAGAGCGTCATTATGCCGATGGATGTAGCTATTGACAGCATGCACTGGACAAGCTGACAATAAATGCATAAGGGTTTCGGGTTGCTGTCGACAGGCTCGACATGCGGTGTCAAGAACGTATTATTATTTTTCTTTAAAAGATCCAACACGACGTATCCCATGGCTCCGACCCCATAGGGCGTCGTGCGGAAGGCCATCCATATCGAAGACCACTCCTCGCGTCCGCTCGGTCAGTGATCTTCGGCCAAATTCATTTGCCTCAGTAGACGAAGGGATCCAAGGACAACAGATTTCTGCATCTTCATCACCAGTTGTTCGGGTGTATTTTCACATGCTGGAATGTACCTCATTTCCCTTAATATGTTATTCTTCATGCCTCCCAAAACGCCAATTATCAGGACAACCAATCGCACGGTATACTCCGGATAGAGCCTCCGAAGTTCGCCAAGAAGATCTTGATATTTGGCTCGTTTCTCCCGTTCTTTTATATCGATGTTAGTTTCCGCTGGGGCGGAGAACTCTATTACGTACATGGTGTGGTTTGTCTTATCAAGGAGAACGATGTCGGGTTTATTTGCTTGAATTTGATGCGTTGTTGGGAACGCGTAGTTCCAGTATATGCGACAGTTGTCATTTTCCACTACTGCCTCAATGTCTCCGGGAGCAAACGGCAGTATTGCTGTTTCATCGATGCCGTAGTAATGCCTCAGGTGATAGTAAAGTACCCGAAGAGCGTCATTATGCCGATGGATGTAGCTATTGACAGCATGCACTGGACAAGCTGACAATAAATGCATAAGGGTTTCGGGTTGCTGTCGACAGGCTCGACATGCGGTGTCAAGAACGTTGGAAAATTGGCTTCGGTACACCAATGTGTTTATCACCCCATCTTGGCATGCTAGTAAGAATCCTTCGGTCTCAGACTTAAGCTCGGCGGATTTCAAAGACCCAAACGTAAGCTTTCGAGATAGATCGAGTCTATTGATGTTTCTGTAAAAGACTCCGTGCTGCGGCTTATTGATGTGATCTTCTAAGAGCATCCGTTGTTCGGCTCTTTTAACTGCAGCTGTTAATCCTGAGTACGATTTTGGTCGATACGTAAATATCGATACGTTTCGTTATTTCTAAGCGGACGGAGAATCGCGCTGTCAGCAAGTTGATCAGCCTCTAAATCGTTACCATATCGGCCCTTCACCAGCCTAAGTTTTGCACATTTGTCAAGTCCGAACTTCATGCCAACATCTTTGGTATATTTGTGAACCACTTTAAGAGATTGTTGTAGATCTCGCTCACTAGTTGCATAGAGTTTCAGGTCATCCATATAAAACAGATGGGTTACCTTTTACGCTCCCTTCTTCCAGGTGGTCCACAGAAATAACCCCGAGTCTTCCGAAGAGACACGGATACGGGAAGCAGCGATATACCAGAATAATAGAGGACTTAGTGAGTCGCCCTGAAATACGCCCCGTTTAAATGTTATGGGATCAGTAATGATTTTTTGTGCTCCATATATTATGGAGAATTTAGATTTCCAGAGTGGCATTAGCTGTTCGATGCAACGAATCAGGTTAGGAGGTACCTTGAGATCTTTAAGCAGATGCAATATTAATTCATGAGATGTTGTATCAAAAGCTTTTTTGTAATCAATCCATGCCATACTGAGGTTGCGTTTGTATTGGATTGAGTCTTGTGTGATGCATCTATCGATTAAAAGATTTTCCTTGCAGCCATTGATTCCTCTTTTTCCTCCTCGCTGCTCCCCTATATCAGAGAGAATGGGATCTATTGCACTTAGTATTCTAGAATACAAAATTCTAGTAAAAGCCTTGTAGCTGGTATTAAGGCAAGTGATTGGTCTGTAGTACTTTGGCTGTGTTAGATCTCCCTTTTTTGGTATTAATATAGTCCGGCCTTCTACAAACCATTCAGGAGTTGGTGTGTCTCCATTAAGCCACGAATCAAAGATTCTGGCCAAATGCGGATGGGTACTGGGGAATTTCTTCCACCAGAAGGTATTAATGCTATCCGGACCCGGTGCAGAATAATTCCTTGAACCATCTAGGGCTCTTTTCACTTCACTCCGTCGTGATTGGTGGACTTTCGTGCTGGTTAAGTTCCTTGTCGGCACAATAGGCACTGAAGTTGTTTAAAGCAGGAGTGTCCCGTCGTAACGGCTTCGAGTCCTCGTAGACATCTTTCCAGAACTGTTCCACAACATTGGCTTGTGGCGGATTTTTGACCGTTGGTGCTGGGTCTGCGAGAAAGCTAAAGGGTTTAGTCACAAATTTATTTGTATCTCTCAGCCCTTTAGCCTTTTTCTTTAAGCTGTTGTTAATAACACCCAACGATCGTATGCGGTCTAGGCAACGCTGCCTAATGACCTGAAGCGTGATTCTGTTAAGTGTATGGTGTTTTTGGCGTGGCTTTAAAGCTATTTTTCTGATCTTTGTCGTAAAAGGTCTGTTGGCTGATATATAATCCATTACACTTTGAATGCGCGATGCCTCTTGCCACGTTAGATCTATTTTTTTGGCAATTTGCTGAATTCTGCGTTCGGTCTTACGAAGTGCCTGGTAAAAGCTATCTGAGCGGTTGTTAGGAACAAGTTGCTTCGCAGCTTCATAAACAGCGTTGTTAAGTGCCAAAATATCCGTTTGTTCTGAAAGTAAGTCCCGAAGAGCGTTGTTTGCTTGTGCGATATCTTGGGATTTTATGTGAGACTTGATGTTGATATTAGTAAGCCTCTCTGTTAGTTCGTTGTTAGCGCTTTCGGGGCAATCTCAATTACCATATTTTCCGCAGGCTGGTTTTGTTCCAGATCCTGATTATCCAGGTCCTGAGGTGGCCCCTGTTGTCTTGGTGTTCTGACATATCCAGATCGGTTAAGATAGGCTACATAGTCTCTCAAACGTTGTTGGAAGAGATGACTTAGTTCTGGGTGTTAAGCACACCATGTGGCGTGCATCCGTGCCATGTAGCCCCTAATGGTGAGTTCGCTGAGGGAATATGCATCCATCAGATCGTCCCTAAGTTCGTCCGTCCACGTGAGGCGTCCATGTCCATTGCCAAGGTCGTTTAAGGGCGTCCGTCCAGTTGCTCCTCCAACCTGCCCTGCACCCCTATCCGAACGGGGTGGATTGTTGGGAGCTTGCTCATCATTCTTTATAGGGACAATGCGAGATATCCGCGAATCTGCGGGATGTCACCCCACAGAGCCGCGGCGGTTACCGGTATTACGTAGGCTACCGGACCGATTCAAGGCCTCTCGTAGGTTGCTGTTGGTACCCGCAACCCCTTCAAGCTCGCTAGCAGTACCGTCTTGCTTGGATTGTTCGTGTTCGGTAGCACCAAGGACAATGCTAGGCATTGTCCTGATGGCCAGACTTATTATTATTAGTATTATTATTAATATGCAGAATCTCCATTTAAGCTGATCTAATTTGATATACAGATGGCTCCTAAATAGACCCAGGAGTTGGACACCATTAGGGTATTTAGCTCCTGTAAGATTAGCTTCAAACTCTTTTTAGAGATTTAGTATATTTGCCCTAGAGGATGCGTTGTGTGGGCACTAAGGCAATCCAAAAGCTGATAAACCAGCAAAAGAGAGCTCTATGGGGTTCCAAGCCCTTTTGTGAAATTGCTGTACTGCTATTTATTATGGAACACTCAGTTAATTTATAAGTGCCCCTATAATCTCTAGGTAGTCTTACAACTTATCTTCATTACTACAAGTAAAAAGTTTAATTTTACGTTAGTGTATTTATGGAAAAATCTCAACTAGTTTAGTTGACGACTGAAGATAAAATGATCGAATTTAGATTAGGCTCTAAAGGTTCCGTGTCTGACAAGGCAAACAGCAGTAAATAATAGTTTTTGATTACTACAACTAGAAAACAAATACGTTATTCTAGGCAACACTTTGAAAAGCATTCAAAAGTACCTAATACATAAAGCAGTTGCGGTTCCTAATTTTTCTAGACTTTTTTTATTTTAGAAAAAATTGTTATTTTTTATTATTATTGATATTAAGATACGCTTTTTTATGCAAAACTTGCAAATCGTATTCTAAAAAAAATTACCAACAGACATTTTTAAAGAACATTAAAATCACTACAAATAGCTTTTTTCGTAAATTGTTCAATAAGCCGTTTCCATAAAATCGGGCTTTGAACAATAAAATATTTTTAATTTTATTGCTTGACTTAGGATTTTTGTTACTACTACAAATAATGTGCTACAAAAAGGTCTCTTAACATTCTTCAATAAATTTCCTTCTTTAAAAGGTTTTCGACGTTGAAGTTGCACTCCAAACTGATTGTCAGAAAACTGTCGCGAAGATAGACCTCTTAATAATAATATGGGTTCGAACCTTTACGATTTTTTCTCACCTTAAACAATATTTTTAATATATTTTTCAAAAAAAAAAAGTCGATTTTTTTGGCTCAGTCTATTATACAGCCTAAAATAAGTATAGTTTTGGTAGCTTACTTCTTAAAAAATAACCAAGAAATATAATTAAAACTGATTTTTCTAAAAACTTACTGACTTTCACTCAAAATCAATTTGTTACTGTCTAAAAATTTTTTTTGCAATGGACCTAATAAAATTCACCGTTTTTCCTAAAAAGGATAGTGCTTATTACCGTATTTTATGCTGTTATTCCAACCTGCAAACATAGAGACACACATTCGCTTTAAAGTCCTGGAAAATTACTGGACTGGAAAACCAAAGATTCTTAATCTAAATTAAAAAAGTTTTTTGAGACCTGGAGCACAATTACATTTTTTCTTTTAAAAGTTTTTACTTGACCTTTTATCTGGTCCAAGTTGTTTCCATCCCATTTAACTTGTTTTAACACCTTGGCTCTAATATAAATTATTGACAAGTCTACCCTTCAAATCTAAAAATGTGTTAGTTAAACACATAATTTATTAACTTAGTAACCAAGTTCATGTTTAAAAACAATAGCGCCAAATTAACATTGAAACAACAAAAGTGCATCATATGTCAAAAAATAGTAAAAAAATCAAAATTTGCGAGAACAGGGAGATAAAATGGGTTAAACATGCTAAAATCTCGCACCCACCTTACTTTGTACTACAGCTTTATTTGGGACTGTAAGGGCTGTCATAAAGATAATAATATTGATATGCACTAGATGCGCATTTTAAATGGAAATTATGTATTTTATATTAAAATTAAACTACAAATTATTATGAACATTACGGAATAATAAAATTGGCTTTATAATTAAAACGCTATACTTCCCATAAAGCACTTCACATTTCATGAACAGCTTTAATTGTTTTCATTTTATAGTTTAAATTTTAACACATATTTTATCGCCTATTAATTACCATAATAAATTAGGTGCCATTAAAAAATATTTATTATTTAAAACAACAATATTAAGGGAAATCTGGTTTGGTGGAATCAAAAAATAGTATGTAAAAAGTATAAAGAGTACAAAAGTATGACTGCGTATTAGACTGAGCCAAAAAAAAAAATCGTTTTTTTAAATATATCGAAACTGAAAAAATATGCAAAATTGTAATGAGGCAAACCTTCCATTTTAAATTTTAAGCTCATATTTACCGAGCATTCTCTGAAGGTGTCTAGGACCAATTTTTTTGTGTCAGAAGTCAAAATAAAAAGAATTGATTTTTTTGATCCGCCTTAGTGTGCATCATTAATTTGTGGACTGGCTGTAAATTTTTGATTTCAAAATGCACTAAAGTAAAAAAATGTTTCATGTTCTATAGATATGACAATACATTTATAGGTATAATAAAATCCAAAAAAAAAAGTTTTATTTATTTATTTTTTTTTGAAAATAATAAGTTTTAAATTTGATGAATTATACTTAAGGTCTGAGGGTAACGAAAACGTAGTTGTGTGGTTATTAAATTGATGAAAAAAGGAAATATAATACGATCCTTCTCAACATTCTCCCCTGCGGCATCTTTCTGCATATTCTTGTAATTTACATAATTTTTTGGTTTGTTTCTCCCAGACCTAATATAGGCCGATGCAAAAACATATTCCTTTGTATCATTTTTTACCCTGCCAAGTAAAACTATTTACCAAACACAATCAGTTTTTATTATAAAGTATATATTTCTTGTATTTCCCAAATAAGGTACCTTCAATTTATATACATATTTTTATTTATACAGGGTTATTATTAACCTGGTTAAACATCAATGCTAGTGGACATGGAAATAAAACACTAATTGAAAGTGTAAAAAAGCATCGGGATGCTAAAAAACACTTTTTTGTTAACACTTCATGTAGTGTACCAAAGTGGTGTACTTTAGTTTTACAGGAAGCGTTTTTAAAAATTAGATTGGCTATATTTTCTAAACCACGGCAAATACCAAAATATACAAAAATACTGTTTCTATAAAACCGGGGAAATATAAATGATATTTTTCAAAACACTTCTAGCAACCGCTTATGCTGCACCTCCAGTCACTTTAAAATCTTAAATGGCAACATTTATTATGATGCACCTCTTTGGAAAGCTTACGAAAAATGCTTTTCGTTGGTCATAAAAATCAGATACTACCCTTAAATTTTGGAAAAATTTTACTTTATTAATCATAAAGAATACCAGAAAATATGCAATTAAATTACCATTAAATTAATTAAAAATTAATAAGAAGTTAAAATAATACTTCTCGTAGAGCTTACCCGCCCCCATAAGAAGTTCTGGTTAGTTCTGTTGCACAGGCGCTCAACAACAAAGACCAGTTGCTATTACTTTTTTCTTGACACAATTTATAAAGAAAACTAACCAGAACTCTTTTTGGGGAGGGTTAACTCTACCGGGAGTAATATTTAAATTTATTATTAATTTTTAATTAATTTATATTAGTTTAATTGGACATTTTCTGGTATTCTTATGATAAAAAAGTATAATTTTTTTTAAAATATAAGGGTAGTATTTGATTTTATGACCAACAAAAATCATTTTCCATAAGCTTTCCAGAGAAGTGCCACGTGCCACAGAAGGGGTGTTGCGTAAAATTTTTAAGTAGCTGGGGTGCAGCTTAAGGAGTGGATGGGGTATTTGAACAATACGTAATTTATGTTTCCCCGGCTTTTATAAAAACGTTTTTTTATATTTGCCTTGATTTAGAAAATATAGCCATTGTAAGTTTTAAAAAACGCACTCTGCGTATTAACCATCAAAAAAATGTATTTCTAACGATACTAGAAAAATGTAATTTTGTAATTGGCAATACTGAATTTTAAAAACTTTCCAGTTATAATTTTTATATCTTACAATATTAAGCTGGATTTTATTTTAAAGCGAAACCATTGATTTGGCGGTGATTTATTTTATCTCCGAAAATAAATCTCTGAAATATTGGGAGCTTTCTTCAAAAACATCATTTTGTTTTTCGTTTTCTATTAAAGATTTAACTAAATTAATCCTATATATCAACTGTAGCATTTTGCTAGCCCCGCTGCAAAGGAATTTTATTCATTAAATTGTATTCGTTTATCCGTAGCTTTGGACGACAATTTATGGGAACATTTTTAAAAATCTATGCTTGAAACTGTAAGAAACGAAAACGATTTATTAATGAAATTAGATAAATCATTTTGCGTAGACTACTTGTCATTTTGTAACAATCACTGAAATTTGATCGTGTGGGTTAGCTATAGCTCAAGGCATTAACATTATTAACAAATTTCGCAAAAATCTTCCTTTTCCTGATAATTAAAGGCATCTGAAAGTCTTTCATAAAAACATGTTAGGAAAAATGCATTACCTGGCTACAGATTTTTTAAAATATTCAGTCCACTCTCGTTAATTCGAAACTTAAATGACTCATAACATTATTTCGAATTATCGAATGTTTGAAATATTTAATGGTAATATATGCTGGTTAAGCAAACAGGTATTGGAATATCGGCCAGTAAAGCAACAAAAAAGGATGTATGTGACTAATCCAATCAGAAATGTTTACATTCAGGTATTTACGTTAAATTGTCTTTTTTCCTCACATTGCCTATGTGTTATGTTATTTAGCTGATTCTGTATAACATTTCACCATAAGTTAGAGTGTATAAAACAGCAACATCTTCATGTACTACATATTATACAATATTTTTCTCTTCCTTTCTGCAACTTTAAATTGTCAAGTGTCTTTTGTTACGTAACAATATATATTTTTAATTACCAAGTGCATAAAAATGTGTTGTTTATTTCGGAATATAAAGATATTTTGTGAGAAACTCGTGATAACTTTGAATTATAAATAGGGCAAATTAATGAGGGTCGACTGTATTATATTTGGCAAAATCTTAGATCAATAAATTTGCACATTTATAAAAATATATTAAAAGAAGTAATCTAAATCTTATCCATCTAAAGAACGATTTTTCTTCTCTGAGTTCTAGTAATGGAAAAACTCCCTAACTCGCAAATCCTTAAGCATTTAAAAAACACAAAATTTTGCAGGCAGTATGGATTTCGCCACAAGAGATCTACAGCGAATCTTGTTTGTTTTGTAATAATAGGCTTCGTTACATTAAGTCGAATCCACGGATAAGTTTAGGAAACCAGACGGGTCGGTAAGGATTCGAAGAGATTACTTTGAAGAGCTCTCTAAGTAATAGGGAGAAATTCTACGAATTTGCCACCTTAAACTTACAACAGGGTCGTGGGGTTAGTTAGATCTAGTCCTATTACCTTAAGCAGACCGTGAGGCACTTGCAAGAGCAAGGCATATTCTGTATGTGCTACTCTGTGCATTATTCGTACCAGTGCCATAACCGTGTTGTACGTTTGGTTTCTTTTGGACTCATCAGAGGTGCCTTTTTCGGAACTGTCGCCCGAGGCAGCACGAATCTCGTTTAGCGGCAGCTTAGCTGGACTGTCCTGAGGAAAGACAACAGCGAGCTAAGTGGAGCCTTCTCCGACAGGATCTGATGCCTCCATTTATTAAACTAAACGGTCTAGCATTAGGTCTTATGTAGCCTGAACGGCCATAAAGGAGCATCTGGGTTTCCAAGCCCCGGGCTTCAAAGAAGATGCGTGAGATAAAGACGTACTGCAAAGACCAAGAAATTTCAACGTGACGACACGGTCTAAGGGCTACCAGCCCTCGAGGATATGTTCTGTTATTAGGTTTCAAGACCCTTGTCTGATCACAGGGTATGCAAAACCATGCATCACCCTCCCGCGAACTATTAAAATTAATAGTCACAACGGGCTAAGGAGATCACAAACATCAAAAAGTGATAACAGGCATGGTTACATAGGTCTGATCCGCCGGTGAGTTTGGAAGACGAAAAACACAAGAACGGGGTCGGTTAGGATACGGAGATGCTACTTTGTAGAGCTCTCTGACTGTATGAGTGTTTCGCGTCTCGTCTCCTAAACTCATAAGCGAATTAGACCTAATGTGACGATGCCTGATATCACTTTTTGATGTTTTTGATCCTCTAAGCCTGTTATAACTATTGATTTTTACAGTTTGCGGAACTTGGCTCTTGATATATTCAAAGCTTGCGACCGGATTTGGCCTTATGCGCTCCCTAATAAACTTTCCTCCTACAGTCTTCCAGATAAACTTTGTTTTAAGCTTTCTGGTTTTCTCTATAATCGACATACAGTGTGTCCCAGGATAGGTGTTACAAGAGAACAAATGGACCAAAAATTTTGGAATTTTTAAACGTCCTTATTGAAATACTGGTCGCATGATCTAGAACTGATACAAAATTTTACAGTGAGGTATAACTAAAAATATGAAAAATAACCAAGAGTAAAGTACCTTTATTTTTTAAAATAGGACAAAATTGTATAAGTAAATGTTATAGAGAATTTAATTTTATATCAAAATATAAAGTTAAAGATTTTAAGTAAAGAAAAATATTTTTGTCAATTTTTTACATATTACCTTACAAGTTTTTGAAATACTTGGCTTAAAGCAGTAATTTTTTTAAATTAAATTTATAAAACGTTTCTTTAATTTTTGCTTTCCCTTGCCAATTATTTAATGTGTAATGCAAGAAATTGACAACAAGATTTTTTACTCTTATGCTTTTAACTTTAAATTTTAACATAAAATTCCCCGTAAAATTTAATTCTCTACAACATTTACTTTTAAAAATAAAAGTAGTTAGCTCCTGGGCATTTTTATATTTTTGGTTAAAACTCGCCCTGTATAATACCAATTGGTTTAAAATTTTATATTTATCAGTTTTGAACCATGCGACCAGTTTTTCCAAGACTTCGTTTTAAAATATCTTTTTCTTTCACTACCAATTACATTCATAGTTTTGCTGATAAAAGTACCATTCTCTTTAGCTTTTAGGTTTTGAAACCAATTTCTACTAAGAGTGACCTACTATACTCTTTGTAGCCATTATAGTGAGCCATACCCGAGCCAGACTGTAGAGGTATTTTTCCGTGATTTAATTCAACATTTACCGTTTTATCGCATTCATGGCTCTCTTGACTAAAAATTAAAAATATTTAGAGGTTAGATGTTTAGACAAAAATATACTGTGTTTCCCAATGTAAATAGGTAAGTTAAGATCGTTTCCGGCTAAACCAGAAGTAAAGAAAACAACTGAATACGAGAAACAATGTACCTTTATGTAATTTACTACATACCAACGTTTATTTTAACATCTTAAAAAATAAAAAAGTAATAGGGGTGAGCTTCCAGCCCTCCCCCACTAACTGTTTGCCCTATCCTGGGATTAAGCCCGAAAGACTTAAGGCAATTTAAATGATTTAGGATTAGTGATAAGATTAGAAAATATATCCACAAATAGCGACGCTATATATAACTGATTAGCAAGTATCCAATAAAATATCCCCTAACTTAGACATAGGATTTATTGGAGTCAAGATAGGAGTAAGCTGAAAGCCTAATTGTCAACTAAGATCAGCTAACGTTATTTGAAGGTTTTATCTAACATATAATAAATCTTTTTATCAGGGTATACCGGGCGGTGCATAGCCAGACTGGCCACAGGAAATCCCAAGTAAATTTTGATACCTTTAAAGATTGGCTTTTTATTGCTTTTGCAACAAAATTATATAAGACTATTTTAGAGACAGTAAGCTTACACACTCCGATATTTTTTAATAGACCAATAAAAGGTATCTAATAATGAATAACCAGTAGAAGAAACTTAAGAACAAATATTCCTCAGTAGTTGATAATGAAGAATTTGCACACTTATGTTTATATGAAGTTTTGTTCCTATTTTGATAAGATGATTCTACCATAGCAGTCTGGCATCACAGGCCGCAAACGCTATGTATATCGTGGTTAACGCTATTAGTTAAAATTCTATCTAGAGACAGTTAATATAATATAGAGGGTTTTTTAGGCTATAGAATGCAAGAAAATAAGAATATTTTTACATAAAAATATGTTCGAAAATGCTTTGTTTCCGAAATACAAAGTGTTAAAGTTTTAAGAAAAAATGCCTTTTTATTATTACTTTCCTACCACTCTAGATATGTCCACAAAATTTGGTACACTTGTTTTAATCATTATATTACATTTCTTGCTGTAAAAGTGTTTTAAACAATTTTACCAATGGCATTCGAAAAATATTTGTATTAATTTTTTCAAAAACAAAATAGTACGCAACTGCTTTTTTTTGAATTAATATTATTTTTAAAATAGTCATTTACTTTTAAATAACGGAGGAGGGTCGATAATCGAAAATTTTCCGCCCATCACACACTCGAAAAATCAAATTTCAATTTATAAATATTGCAAACCACGAAGGCTAAAAGCCTAAATACTAACGTACCGTGGGTGTCTTAAGCGAGGTAAGAGGGAGTTTGTTGACACGGGACTTAAATACTTGAAGATTTGGGGGAAGGAAAGACCTCCGCGGGCAGCCGGTTCCACAACCTAGAAACTCTAGGGATAAAAGAACGAACAAAGTGGGAAGTTCGGGGCCTGTCCAGTTGGACCGTATAGGGATGTATACGCGCGGAACCACGGGTTTCTCTGTTGGGAACCATAAGTGGAGGAACTATACTGGACAATTCTTCAGAGCAGAAGCCATGGAAGTACCTATAAAAAGCGATAAATCCCCCACAGCCCGACGATGTGCAAGAGAGGGAAGCCTTTCTGTAAGTGAAGGATCATTAATGAGACGAATAGCTCTTCTTTGAATAGAATCAAGAATGCTTAGGGTTGTGGGGGACGCCATGCCCCAGATATGAGAACAATATTCCAAGGGAGGTCGGATTTGGGACACATATAAAGTGTATAAATTAGAAGGGGAAAAATACTTTTTGGCTCGAAAGAGAAATCCAAGCTTTTTTGAAGCTGCCGTGGCTATAGATAGAATGTGTTTATGCCAGTTAAGGTTACTTTCAAATGTGACGCCCACAAGATTAAAGGTGTCTTTGCTCTGTAAAACTTGGTCGCTCATAAGTAGAGGATGAGTATTTGATGACTCTTTTCGCGACAAGGAACACGATTGTGTTTTGGATGCATTAAAATGGACGAGATTTTTAGCGCCCCAATCCAATATTAAACCAAGATCCTGCGAAAGAGATACCTGCATCGCTCTGCGTTTGTCCTCCAAGTCAGGTTTAGTAATGGGTTTAGGAACCTGAAAACTGGAGTGAAGGGTACTATCGTCTGCGAAACTATGAATGGAATTAGTTGTGGACGAGAGAAGGTCGTTGATGTGAAGAAAAACAATGTTGGTGCCAGAACTGAGCCCTGAGGGACTCCCGCATTTACTTGGTGAAAGCTTGAAGAATGGCCGTCCACAATAACTGATATACGACGATCAGATAGATAACTAGAGAGCCAAGTACAGAGTTTAGTTGAAAGACCATAGGAGGGAAGTTTATTAAGAAGTGCGGCATGCCAGACCTGGTCAAAAGCTTTGGATATATCAAGAGCAACGATCTGGGACTCACCTAGAAACTCAAGAGACTTATTCCAGCAGTGCGATACGAAGGAAAGAAGATCTGCTGTAGATCTTTTGTGGCGAAATCCATACTGCCTGTCATGCAAAATTTTGTGTTTTTCTAAGTACTTAAGCATTTGTGAATTAATTAGTTTTTCCATTACTTTACAAAGAACTGAGAGAATTGAAATTGGTCTATAGTTTGATGGAAGAGATTTAGATCCTTTCTTGGGAATAGGTTGAACACGTGCAGCTTTCCAGCTTTCCGGAAAGATACCTGTGTTGTAAGAAATTCGAAAGAGCCGAGTTAAGATTGGTGCAAGTTCTGGAGCACATTTTTTCAAAACGATTGCTGGTATGCCATCCAGCCCATACTATAATAAATTGTACGTCAATTTTAGCTTATATTGATGACTAAAAACTGTCTGTATTAATATTTCTTTGCAGCACTGGATTATTTTCATTATTAAACAAATGTAAGTTTAGAATAAATTACCCCATGCAGCTAAACGGTATTAGTTTAAAAATTTAAATCAACTTTTATAAAATTACTATAAGCATTTTTTATGTTATTTATAGAAGAGCTTTTGCCTTATTAATAATTTTTTACTTACATAGCTCGCCAAAGTGTAAAAAAAATCTATTAAGTACTTCCCAAGGGGTATTTCAACAGCTTCTGCTCCACTAATTGTTTGTTTTTTTCATATAATGTAAATATTATATTTTTGCTCACTTTCAATCATCATTTATTTCCTAAAAGGAATGGGACCGACTTATATATTTTTTATGCCAAAATAAATTCCTTTTATAGCCCAAAATAAGCAAAATTTGTTTATCCGTCGGATATTTTCCTTCTCTGTTTTGGTCTGAACCATTGTGTTTTTAAGTAATTTGTATATTACGGATTTAACAAAAAGTAAGCTTTATTGTCAGAAATATAATGGTATATTTTATCGGAATTTTGCCGAACCTTATGTAATATTTTTGTTTTTAAATAATAACCTTACAATTTTATATTTGAAATATATTAAAAAAAACTTGTGTTTATTTGTAATTGTTGTTTGGAATGATTCGTATCCCACAAATCGCACTTACCAAGGTTGTTCTAGCTTCTGGTATAGGGGGACCCCTTGCTACGTGGTGCTTGATTTAAAAGACACGTTTTGGCACTTAATTGTCTATAATATTACAAAAATGTTAGTTTTTAACGAGAACTACAAAAACTGTCTGTACTGGTCTACGACTTATTTGCTAGGAGTCTTGATCAGGGTTAAGGCTGTCGAAATGAGCTTTTTGTGGGCGTACCAACCAAAAATACTAAATAAAACTAAATTCAATAATGAAAAATAATAGCCCAAAAACTCATGCACGAGCAACAATTTTATTTGCAAATTTGATTATAATTTGACTATAAAATAATATTACATAATGGTTTTTAATTTAAATTAAAAACAAACAAGGAGCTTTTACGATAACCCCATAAGTCAGTTTGAATTACCCAAAATGAAACAAATATACCTATTCTTTTGGCGTCCTAAACATACTCTAAAATTATGTTTTTTAATTTTTCTTTTTTAATCAAGTATTTATTTACTGCCCTGTAAAGGGCAGAAATTTTCAATTTTACTAAAAAATAAGGTCGAGAGGTAATTCCCTCTTGAAAATTTATAAAAATTCTGGTTACCACAGAGAATAACAGTCGTTATTAGGACCTTATATTTTATAACGTTCGCTATATTAAAATTATTTCTATTACTTTTTATCTCTAAAATTGTTTAATAATATCGTATATGTATGTATACAGATGTGACATAATGTAACATGACTTCTTGGATTCAATTTAGGGTAAAATCTAAAATATCTTTTTTTTATACAAAGAAGTTTTTAAAACATTTTCCAAGAATTGTGATTGTTTTATATTTAATGCGTGTAAACACTGATCTGGATGGATTGCCAATGTTATACCATTGCCGATAGCAACACTGAATCCCGAATATGGTTTTAACTGGAGTACCGAATTTTCGTCTAATTTGGTTTAAATTCTACATTGTTTAATATTACAGGGTGTTTCCTAACTATAGTACGAAAGTTAGGGGTGATTTCTTATGTCTTTTATAAAAGTTTGCACCATATAAAAACTTTTTATTTTTAATTTTACGAAAAAGTTATTCCTTATAAAAAGATCTGCATAGTCTAAAACTAAAAATGCAATTACCAGATATTATTTTTTTGCAGTGATATATGGTTAAATATAAATGTTTCTTAAGAGAAAAGTAACTCTATTTCTTACATTATCGAAAAATTTTATTAAGAAAAAGATGTTTAGAATTAAATATAACATTTTAATATGTAAACTTCTTTATTTTCAAAAAAACTTTTTTGGGCAATAACGAGCGTTTCTGTGATTTTTTGTTTTGTTTTGGTAGTTCTTAAGCTTTCTTTACATATAACATTTCAAAATAAGTATGCAATAATGTAAAAAATAAGTTTTCACCGGTAAAGCATACACATTTAAGAGAAGGTTGTTTTTTATTTTAATTAACAAGTTTGCATATTTAAATGATATTTTTAGCCCTAAACACCTTTTATTTATACATTTTTTAATATTATGAAAAGAAGTGGATAAGCAAAACTTACATTTTTGGACATACCTTGTATATAAATGCAAAAATGAATAACTATCAATTGCATTTTAGGTTTTAGACTATGCAGAAATTTTTTATAAAGCATAAGTGTTTTTCGTTAAAATTAATAATCAAAAAGTTTTCCATATTGTGCGATTTTACCACGAGTTACCGAGTTTCGTCCAATTTGTTTTAAAACTCTCTAAAGCTATTTAAACGTTTCCAAATTTTTTAGACAACAACTCGTATAGATGTCTGATAAAACACATATCTAAACGCAATATGGGGTAAAAGCAATGGTATTTTTTTCTCGTCACTAGGAGTCATGTTTTTGTCGTTATTCGATGTTTAGGTCCGTCTTTATAATTTTCCAAAGTAATGGGAGGTAAAATCAGTAGTATTTTCGTTCTCTATACATAGAAGTTCTAAAAAATTCTCCAGAAATCAGGTTACTTTTGTTAATTGACTTCTAAACCACTCGTGCATTAAGAAATCATTTCTGAATCTCCCTCACAATAAAAAAATACGGCAAAGAGCCGAATAGGGTTTTCTGCCGTTTTTAAGATTAAAAAAGTAGTACTTACCGATTTAAGACCCTTTTCTTAATACAATACCAATGGCGCTGATCCAAAATATCCCGTTTTTAATTAATTAGAGGAGAAAGAAACGTCATGATTCGATGTTGCCAAAAGCATTTGGCAACATCGAAAATATGTCAAAGAGATTTTTTTAAATTCCTTAATTAATTCAATTTTACCAAAAAAGGTGTTGCTAACCAGAACTAACCTGACCATGACTTCGGGCACGTTAAATTTTAATTTAAAGAAACCCTTATGCTGCGTCCATACTTGCAACAATTCGTTGCGCCGAATGGCGCGCCACATGGATGTGGACGGAATTTACGTCGTTACAAGGGCTTGGGAAATGATTCCGCGGTGATTCAGTCGGTTTTTGTATCAAATGAGCGCGCAAATAGGTTGGTTTGTTTGGCGGATTGTTGCAAGTCTGGACGCAGCTTTACATATACAACTCGGATGCGTAAAGTTGAACAGATAAGCCGTTGTTGTCAAATGTTCAGAATAAAAATGAGGAACTTTCGAAAAATTCAAATTTTTAGTTTTTACAAAAAAATCACAATATAACAGCGCCATTATATTATGGTTAAGAACAAATTGGAGATAACATGAGAGGCCAATTTAAAAAAAAAAAACATAAAAACAGCAGAAAACCCTATACGGCATTATTACCCCCTTTTCTTATTAAAACACCAGTGGCGCTGATCCAAAATATCCCGTTTTTAATTAATTATAACTAAACAAACTTGCGGGACGGGGAAGTAAATAGGGGTGCTGGACGGAGTAAAATAAGTTAATATTCGTCAAAATCACATCCAAAATTAGGTAAAAATAATTTTTTTTTGAATATTTTTGTTAAAAAATGGAGAAATTTAGAAGAAAATAGAAATTTAGGTTTTATCGCAACAAATTTTGCAAAAAGGGGAAAAACGTCATTTATTGCAAGTAACATATAAAGAGTATTTGGCAACATCGAAAATATGTCAAGAGATATATATTTTTAAAATCCTTAATTAAGCCAATTAAAAAAATGTGTTGCTAACCAGAACTAACCCTGACCGTAACTTCGGACACGTTAAATTTTAATTTAAAAAATCCGCCACATAATCAACTGGGATACGTAGAGGTGAACAGATAAGCCGTTGTTGCCAAATGTTCATATTAAAAGTGAATTTGAAGTGAATGAACTTTCAAAAAATTTTAATTTTTGTTTTTACAAAATAATACAAAATATTTTAATACAGCGCCAATATATTTATGATTAAGAACCAATAGGAGATAACATATAAGCCAAAATATTTTTAAAAATCATAAAAACAGCAGAAAACCCCATACAGCATAATTACCAAAAATACAAACAATCTGAATTTTCCAAGGACTTTTCTCAATGCAATATGAGGTTGAATCAATAGCATTTTTTCCTAAATATAAGAGAGTTTTAAAATATTCCCCAGGAATTGTGGATTTTTTGTTATTTGACGTCTAAACCACTCAAAAGGCGCGCTTGTGGCGGCTTCGGTTGTATCGGCGAGCGTGCCGATCTCCGGAGTTAAGCAGTGGAATGCGCGCCCATATGTTGGATGGGTGTCCGGCGACAGCGGTGTTTCGGGCAGCGGCACGCGGTGTTCTGCTTGGGGATGCGGACCGAGCAACAACCATCCAAGTTATGGAATGAATGGTGTGTGAATGAGAAGGAGTAGGGGTCAAGGTGCAATAGAGTCTTCAGTGCTGCAGTGCACCACCTAGGGGGCGGTCGTCGGACCTGGGTGGGATGACCCCGAAAGGGTGAAAAAAAAAAAAACCACTCATGCATGCAAAAAATCTCAATTTGCTGAGGACAATATGGTATAAATTCAGTCATAAAATACATCTAATAAACAGGTTTTAATATCAAATAAAATATAATATAATTAAAAGAAAGTAACAAATTTTTAACAAAAACCTTGTGTTATTATTTTCGTTACAGACGAGCTGGCATAAATTATATCCAAACCATGCATATTTGGGACAAATAATAACGTGGACTTATGGACAATACAATTAACCATTCAATTAGTCTCTACCCATATAAAAAGCAATTTTGTAAACCGCAGCCAGTTTAACACGTCTCTTTAGTATTGGGCTGAGGCGTAAATTTATCAGAAATCAGAGCCGAAATTAGTCCATAAATTTATGTTCCAATAAGCACTAACGCTTGCCAAAGACACACATAGAGCATTGCCAGGCTCAATCTAGTATATTTTTGAAACACGACGTAGTTGTAGTAGTTTCTTTAAATTTGTAGAAAAGGGCTTTTAGTATATGATCCGAATAGGAAGCGACCTGTACCCATCTGTTTCCGAATAAAAACTATTTTATATAGTCTATAATAGTATTTAAATAAAAGTGTTGGCCAATAAATGTGCAATTAGGTAAATATGTATCTAAAATAAACTAAATTGCTGACATACCTATTGGTAGTTTTTACAATGGAAGTAATTTATAACATGATAATGTATCTTTTTCCATTCTGACAGTGACAGAGTTATTTTATGGTTTATTCGGCATAACAGACGTTGCACACTTAACTTTTGCCTTGTACAACTAGATGGCGCACTTTTACCTACCATCTTTCAACTTAACGATACCATGGCTGGTTGTTTTTAAATTTCTGGTGAGATGGCACCAGTGGTCTATATTTGTCAGTCTCTGGTAAACAGAAAGAATATTTATAGTCAATCGGGGCATCATCAAGGTGTCGACGACCAGAAACGGATGTGACAAGTCTTAACGAAGACGAAACACGTATTGCCGTTTTGGTCGGGCCCGGAGTATTCCATTTTCCTTTGGAGACTCCGTAATTTTTAAACAACCAACCATGGTAGACGAAATCTTACAGGTTATTTATTCAGTTTGCCAAAAGAACATATTTATATATATATATATGATGGAATACATAACATTGTATAAGCTGTCAGTGCGTCAAATCTTAAAGTTTTTTTTCAAGCTGGTTAAGTGTGATTAAGTTTTATGTCGACATTCACCAAATTTTGGACATTCCCAATAATAAACATAATATTAGTTTTCATAATAGGAGGATTAAGAAAAAATTTACATATACCAATACAAACATACATACATACATACATGCAAGTAAAGCTAATAAAGTGTGTTAAAACACCAAATATTTTTACGATCGTAGTAGAATAAATTTGTATGCATCATCAGCACAATAAATTTAATTACTAGTATCAGTAAGCCTCCTGACAAAAACAAAACGTTCTGATTTCATTGTAAATTAAACCGTTCTTAAAGGTTCAAACAAAGAGAGAAATAACATGTTCCCAAAGGGTAGTTTTGCTATCATTAGGTAAACCTGCTGGCACATATCGGGTGTCCTACATTCAAGAGGGCTCATTTTTCTAATGTCTTTATTACTCGGTTTTTTATGTTTTAGCTTCCTCGAAATTTTACAAGTCTAGTTTCCTAGGCTGTAAATCAAAATTGGCTACAAAGATGCATGTTTAAAAATATAGCAAAATCTGGAGAAAAGCTAACTTTTAAAATGTACGTAATTAATTATTAATAAAAAAATAGACAATGATGTAGTAAATAAGGGCTCTTTTTAAACTCTAATTGTCTTTACTGTAACGACGTTGTCAATTATGTGAGGGATTTAGTTTGTCTGTTTTTCTTCTGAAAATTGTTTTAATAAGCAAGAAAAATATATTTTAGACACAGTTAATTGATAAATAAAATGTATTGATTTATTTAACGCTATTAGGCATATAATTTTAATTGATTAAGGTGCAAAAATTAAATTACTTTATGACTAAAATGAAATTGGTTCAGCTTTTTTCTCCGAAACGGCCGATTGTCGGACATATGTTATAATATTTTTATGCTTTGAATAATGCAAGGAATCACCTATTGAAGTTAAGAACATTATTTCCTTAACACCCTGTAGACAGAAGCGTCTCGTCCATAAGGCCATTTGATCCATCATTCACCTACATAAGTCATTTTATAAATCTGAAAAAGAAAGTAAATGATTCTTAAAAACAACCACACATCTGTATGCCAAAACCTCCCTTAATACAAAATCGAAGCAAATTCACTCGGCCGCATATAAAATTGATCTTAGGAATTTATATGGTGGTGGTAAAAAGATATTAACATTAATAAAGTAAAAAAGATCTCCGAAGGCAGCAGGTTTTACAATCTCACAACTCTAGAGATTAAAGAACAAACAGAGTAGGAAGTTCGGGGCCTGTCCAGTTCCGAATACCTTTAAGAAAGTATAATAGCATCTTAACACTCAAACGTCACGAGGTTAAAAAAAAAAAAATAAGATTATAAAACTGCGGAAAATATTTTCCCATTAACCCTAAATGCTTTTTCGGATTTAGAAAATACGGTATAAAGATATGCGCCGATTTTTATTCGTTTCTTTTAATTCGCATTTAAAATAGGGTCAACCGATACTACACTGTGAGGGTTTTTGTTGTTTATGTTAGACCTTTAAAACGTTAAATTTTGATTAAATTGCCGAGCTTAAAGAAACGGTGCATTTTGCCTCTAAGTATAAATCGCCCCAGGATTTTCCAGAATCATTACTTTTTATCTGTTTTGTATTATATGAGAAAAAGAAAAAAAAGATTCTTAAGCTTTGTGAAGAAAACAAATGTGTTTAATTTTATGTATTTTAAAATATAACTTTAAATACCGTATGTTTTTTTTTATTGTGTGTTTATATTAATATGTAACCCCAAAAAGTTCATAATAATAAAAAGAATAATGAAAATCACTGAAGTCGTGTTTTTCTAGTATATATTCACACTGTCTTTTTTACCTATATACTTAGTTTTTACGTCAGACCAATGATAACCTACGGGTCCAGTGCCTGGGGTGCAAAAGACGCTACAAAAGACGGCAATAAGGCAATTACAAGAGTATGCAGAGACTCGCTTGTCTATGTATTACCGGGGGCCATGAAATCGACCCTACTGCAGCACTGGAAACGCTGCTTAATCTACCGCCACTTCACATCTACATACAGGGTGAAGTGAAAGCGGCTACAATACCGTCTCAAACAAGGCCAGAGTCCTATCATAAGACAGGAAAAGGGCCATACAATGGAGATTCAAGGAGGACCAAGAAGTCAACTCAGTGTGTGAGATGCCTTCAGACAAAATGGTACCAAGCTACTGGCTAAACAAAGGTTTTCAAACTTTAATACCAGACAGAAAGGACTGGGTGGCAGGGCCTCCCATTAAAGCCGACCTAATCTGGTATACAGACGGCTCCAAAACAGACCAAGGAGTTGGAGCAGGTATATATGGGGACAAACCAAGGACGAAAATAAACTTGGGTCTCGGACAACACCCTACTGTGTTCCAGGCCGAAATTGTAGCCATAGAACAATGCGCTAGGGAAATCATCAGAAGGAGCTATGAGGATAAAACCATAGTAATCTATTCGGACAGCCAGGCAGCCATCAGGGCACTCAGTTCATGCAAAATCAGCTCCAAGCTGGTGCGGGACTGCGTAATTGCCCTGGAAGAGGTGGGTGCGTCCAACAAGCTAACCATTGCCTGGGTACCAGGACACGAAGGCCACGAAGGCAATGAAGAAGCTGATAAATTGGCAAGGAGGGGCTGGTAGGACAATGGTAGGTCCTGAGCCCTACTGTGGTATTCCATCATGCCAGGTAAGGTCATCCATTAGATCATGGATTATGAGGGAATCACAAGACTGGTGGAGGAGAACACCAGGACAGCGTCAGGCGAAAGTGTTCATCAAGGCTTACTCGCCAGAATTTACAAAAGACCTTCTGAATTATAACCGGAAGGCAGTAAGAATAATAGTGGGTCAACTGACAGGTCATTGCAGACTGAATAAACACCTGGAAACTATGGGCCTGGCAGAAGAAAACCTATGTAGGTTCTGCCAGGAGGAGGAAGAAACCACCAGAACACGTATGGTGCTACTGCGAAGCCCTTTGTCGTCTGCGGTTTGCAAGGCTGGAGTGAAGAAGAAACCTAAAGCGGCAAGATATACCAAGGGGCCAGTTTCAAGCTTGTGGAGTCTGATTAAACAGACCGGCTTGGATAGCGTGCTCTAACCTATGGACGGAGGACACACAATAAACCTGAGCAGGTTGCAGTGTTAGAGGATATGCAATCCACCTCCTAATCTAATCTAATCTAATCTGATCTAGTATTAAATTTAAATATAAAATTCATATTGTCTAAGAATGTATTTTAATGGTATGATTTTCCAACATAGGATTATCAATAGGTGGCCAGTACGAAGCCCGGAAATGCCTCCCTTAAACTTTTCTTAAGTACAGTGCTTCCAATCTAACTTGTCCACATTTTAAATGCTTATAACATTTTTATTTTCTAAGTTAAAGAAATGATCCAAAAACCAACTTGAACAGTAAATAATCAAGTTTTTTTTTGTTATGAAGAATGTAAAAACACTTTTTTTAACAGAATATATTGGAATAACTTACCTTTTTTAAAAGAGATATCCTGTATATTATACCACCATTAAATTTTTTTTAAAGAGCTTTACAAAAATACCACATTTAATATACCTACCTTTAATAGTTTTGGAAATATGACCATTTAAATGTAAAAATATCATATGTCATTTCCACTATACCTACCTACAGGACTAAGCTTAGACTGTCGATTTAATGGAAATTATTTCTTTTATTTTTCAGACTAATGGTCATATTTTAGAAACTATAAAAAATAAGATATATTAAATGCAGCATTTTTGTAAAGCTCTTTAAAATATATTTTTATTGGTGGTATAATATACAGGGTGTATCATTAAAAAAGTAAGTTATGTCAATTATTTCTGTTAATAAAATTGTTTTGTGTAATCTTAATAACAGAAAAACCTGATAATTTAGTGTACAAGTTGGTTTTTAAATAACTTTTTTAAGTTAAAAAACAAAAAAGTTGTGGACAAATTAGATTGTACCTCGCAACAAAAATTTATATAATTAAAAAAAGGTATAAGGTATTATATATATATATATATATATATATATATATATATATATATATATATATATATATATATATATATATATATATATATATATATATATATATATATATATATATATATATATATATATCCACTTTAATCTTATGACGTCTTTACACAGGACCTCGCCATACACAACCCACAACGGCGTCCGAAAATTTGCGGCGTACACAGGACTATTCCTTAAAGTAGAAACCGTGGAAGTATCTACCAAAAAGCGACAGATTCCCTGCACCCACAATAAGCAAGAGAATGGAGTATTTCTGTAAGCAAAGGATTATTAATAAGCCAAACAGTTCGTCTTTAAATAAAATTATGTTGTCGGAAAACCTTAGATATGAGAACAACATTTAGAAAATAATTAATAAGTATATGTCATTCAGAGAAAAGTTGGTCACTTTATTAATTATTCGCTTACAGAAAAGCTTTCCCCATTTGTCCATCGCCCTACTGTAAGAGATTTATCACTTTCTATTAGTATTTCCAGGGCTTCGAGGTATTAGTCAGTATAATTCCTCTTCTTCCAGCACTCAACACAGAGAAACGTAGTGCATCAATAGTTATGTTATAGTGATACTTTTGCTGACAATAGTACCCTACACTGCAGTTTTCAGATTCCCAAACCAATCTCTAAGCCTGACTTGGATAGCAACCGCAGGACGTGCAGATATCTCCTTCAAAAGAACTTAATCTGATATTGGATTGGGGCGCCAAAAATCTCGTCGAACTTAATGCATCCGAAACACAATGTTCCATGTCGAGAAAAAGTCAAATACTTATCCTTTACTCAGGAGCGGCCAAGTTCTGGTTAGTTCTGGTTAGACACATTTAATCTTGTGGGCATATTATTTAGGAATAAACTTAACTGGCATAAACACATTGTATCTATACCCACGGCAGCTTCAAAAGCTTGGATTTCTCTTTTGAGCGAAAAGTATTTTCCCCTTTCAATTTATACACTTTGTATGTATCCCAAATCCGAACCCCTCTGGAATATTATCCTTATATCTGGGGATTGGCGTCCCCCACAATACTGAATATCCTTGATTCCATTCAAAGAAAAGCGACAAGTTTCATTGTCTAGCGGTAGGATATTAAATCCTGCCGTTGATGCATGTTGGGTAGCATAAAAAGCAGGATGTTTTCTTTTGACTGTCTTTAAAGGGAGTAGAATATTTTGTATAATACACCAAGACAGTAGGGAATTTTTTCTTTGTACTTCATAACATATATAGCCACTCCGCTACAATTGATGCTCGTATTTACTGAATGCGATTTCAGTAGAGCATCAACGGCAGGATTTAATATCCTACCGCTAGACAATAAAACTTGTCTAATAAGTAGACGCTTGTTTTCTATGGTATTCCCCACGACTCGATACAGCCTCACTGATGAGTTCCTGTTAGGCAGGCGAAACCGGTCTGGGGAGAGAGTCGTGGTGGATAGCATAGAAAAGCAGGATGTTTTCTTTTGACTATCTTTAAAGGGAGTAGAATACTTTGTATATATATAATAAAATAATGAAATGATGATAACGGGGTGTCACATTTTTTTAATTTTCTCGTTTTAAATGTGAAAAAAAACAAAAATCATAATAAATTTAATAAGTTCGTCGCTTTATAGTTAAAAAACCTATTTTAAAGAAAAAATTCAAGATTCGTAAATTGACCAAATGTTTCTTTGGAAAAAATGTCTTTTTTCATATTTTTTTCAAATATTTATTTGAAATTTTGCACATCGGTCTAAAATTAAATTCTAAACATCTTTTTCAAATAACTTTTGTAGATATCAAGCCAACTTACCTTACTTTTTGATATTTTAATTTAATTTTTATTGATTATCTCCCCAACGGACGCCAAAAAAATTTTAATAATTAAAAAAAAAAAATTCATATGTGTCCAACTCTTTGGCGGTTACTGTATATATACACAAACTGTCCACGGATGGGGTTAACAAGAGGACAAATGGACCAATAATTTAATTTCCCGGAAAAAAGTCATTCTTCGTAAAAAAATTTTGCTTGTAAGAAAAATGGGATTCACGAAGAAAAATGTTAATTTAGTATACAGGGTTAGCAAAAACTTACGGCCAAATTCTGCAAAGCAAAGACATTTAACATTTAACTTTGTAGGCGTCACATTTGAGAATAACGTTAATTGGAAAAAATAAAACACAATATATTTACAGTGTCGGCCACTTCAAAAATCTCAGATTTTACTGTGGCTGTACGGGATCTATTGCTAGATAGTTACTTCCACGCCTTCTGCGTCCAGAAATTATCCACTATAATTTTTCCACTTTCAGTTTTTAACAGAGAAAATCGTGGTGCATTACGTATGTATCCCTATTCGGTCCAACTGGACAGGCCCCGAACTTCCTCCTTTTTTGGTTCTTTAATCTCTAGAATTTCTGGGTTGTGAAACCTGCTGCCTACGGAGATCTTTTTACTTAATAACTCTCAATATCTTTTACCACCACCTTATAAATTCCTAAGATCAATTTTATATGCGGCCGAGTAATTTAAATTTTTCTCAATCCTTCTATTATAAAATTAGGTTTATTATTGGGGATGTCCAAAATTTGGTAAATGTCAACATAAAACTTAATCACACTTAACTAGCTTGAAAAGAAAAAAAACTCTTAAGATTTGATGCACTGACAGCTTATACAATGTTTTTATTCGACAGGGTGTTCAAATGCAACATTTAGCTCTCCCATGTTTGACACCTAATTCTATAAAACTTTTTGCAATTTCTGTATTAAATAAAAATTTAAAACAAGCTACAACGGGGCCAAAAGATAATTGACTTCGGTCAAAAAACAAGAAAAATAATTTAAGATTAAATTTGAACCAAATTTTATTTGTTCGGTTTGTTTAGTCCAAGAGTGTACGTTACAAACGCACCTGCAAAATTTAAAGCGTATTAAAGATTAAACACAAAAATAAACAGACTTAAAACAAAAGTAGTCTTTAGAACTTTTTCCCAAGAATTTTCTCTCTGCGCTTGTTGAAACAAGGTTGTTTCCTTAGTAAAAAGTGACAGCAGGTAATAAAAAACAAAGTGGTGTTAAAATATTTACCCAAAGTTACGTCGTTTTAAGACAATATATTTTTAGTTAGTAGATACCCTATTTATTTTGTGGCATGTGCGCCTTCACTTGCCTCACGAAACTTATCTGCAGAGACCTTTATATTTAATTTAAAAAAACTGAATTACGATTTTTCATTAATTAGTATTTATTATATTTAAGAGCTAGCACAGCCACTGACTTCTTTTCTCTTGGGAAAATTGTGTGAGTGACTTATAATGGCATCATGTAACAAGCGAAATATATTTTTTCAAATGTTAATAGCCATAAATATTTATGGACAGTCTTTATTAAGGTAAAATTTTACTTTATTGTAGTTCTTGTAAAATATTTCTTGCCAGTGGCGCAACTAGCCTCTGGTTTTTGGGATTAAGATATTCAATAATTTTTGGGGGCTAATCGCCGTCTCGAGAGGCTAAGCCCCTCTAGCCCCTGTTTCTTGCACAGATCAATCCACTGTAAATGCAAAAAGCATACATTATTTGATAAAATGATTAAGAAAGACAACGACACAACAAACATTTGGATAGGTCTGGTTAGTTGGAATGGAGGTATTAGTTTTTGCGTTTTTATCAGTTTTACACTTGATGAATATATCTGCTTTGCATCTACAGTATGTCCACGGATGGACTTTACAATAGGACAAATGGACCAAACATTTAAATATTGTTCTAAATCACCTCGGATAAAAACACGTGTCTTCGTATTTATACCTTTATTAACAATAAAACGTAACTATGGTGACAATAACGACAAAATCTTTAAATGTCAATGTCTCGAAGTTTACACCACAAAAGTCGAATATGTACTAATCCTTCTAAGGTTTTCTGTCGCCCTTTTATAGTAATGTGGAAGAGTAAAAAATGATCTAGAATTTTGGAGAAATATTGCGAAAATTCCATAGTACAGGATGGCATAAAAGTTCTCAATGGATAATTTGCGCGGTTTCGGAAACATTCGAAAGTGATAAAAGAAAATAAATAAATTCACAAACTAAATTAAATTATCCCAACTCTCTAAAATTCTCTAACGTAAACACATTTTTGAAAGTCTGTAACATTGCCCCCTTCCAAGTTTTGATCGTCTCGATTAAGTATTTTCACTGTCTTGATAGCGGCTTAGCCTTTCTAGATGTACTACTTTCATCTTTGCCTGTGACTCTTCTGTATACGGTACACCAGAATATCATCAAGCCGTGTCACCACTTTATATGGTCCCTCCCATGACTTTTGTAGTTTCGGTAAACGCCCCTTGGTTCTTCTCGGATTGTATAACCAAACTTTTCACCGACGACAAATCCCTGATGGTTAGCTTTTAAGTCATAGCGGGATTTCATACGGTCACTTCCTTTTTGTAACCTGGTACGCACCTCCTCGTGTATTTTCTGTAGCTTTTTACTAGTTGACGTACATAGTCTTCTGCTGGTTCTTTATTGATAAAAGATCTTCCGGTAAGCAAGTCAACCGGAAGACATAATTCCGCTCCAAAAATGACGTTAGCAGGTGTTTTGCCGGTTGTTTCATGAATTGCGGAGCGGCATGCTAATAAAAACGGCTGTGTATAGTGATCCCAGTCACTTTGGTGGTCATCTACCTTGATTTTCAGGTAGTTATCAAGAGTTCTGTTAAATCGCTCTACCACATCATCTGACTGGGGATGAAGAGGTGTGGTTCTTGTTTTATGGATTCCCAGGAGATTACAAAGGTTCTTGAAAAATCAGACTCAAAATTTCTGCCCTGGTCGGAATGTATTTCTCTCGGTACTCCTGCCTAATTCGGTACTGAGTAAACTTCTGGCTATTTACTGAAGTAATCCATCCCTACTAAGATAAAGCGGTTCCCCGATTTACTAACTGGAAATGGCCCTGCTATGTCAATGGAAATTCTTTCAAAAGGTGCCCCTACACTGTACTGCCTCATCTTGCCATGGATTCGTGTTTTCGGTCCCTTGCTGGAAGCGCAGTCCTTACAAATTCTGTACCAGTCTTTGACATTTGCACGACTCCCCAGCCTATAGAACCGTTCTCGAACCTTTTCAAGAGTGTTCATAACTCCGACGTGGCCATCTCCTACACCATTATGCAAGGCTTGCAAAACTTTGGATATCCTTTTTGGTTGGTAGGATTATCTGATGTTTATGAATTTTGCCGCCAAAACTTTCCCAGACTCTTTGTAATAGGCCATCTTTAATAACCAAAAAGTCCCATATAGCCCATTACCCTTTATGCCTTGGTGACTTTGAGGCTTTTTGCTGATACGGTGGCCTTTGCAAATTGTCTGTCTTGAGTTTGATAATATCTGTAAGATCGGGATCTTCTCGCTGTTCTTCTACCAATATCTTAGGGTCCCATTCTTAAGAGCACTGGATATGTGTTCTTCGGCAGTGGTATTTATCAGGATTTTTATGTTTTTCTCTTCTGCTGTAGTGTTTACAATCATCTGCGCAAGGTCGCCTGGATAGAGCGTCAGAATTTTTATGGTTTAATCTTTTCCGATGTTCAATTTTAAAGTCGTATTCTTGAATACGTTGTATCTGACCTTCAGGGTTCTTGAAGTGAAGCAACCATTTAAGTGATGCATGGTCCGTTCTTAGGTGAAATTTTTGGCCATACAGGTATTTATGAAAATGCTCCAGAGATTTGACAATAGCCAAAAGTTCTTTGCGGGTGACATAATAATTTCGTTCAGGTTTGAATGTGACTTTGCTAAAATAGGCTATTACTTTTTCTTGGCCACCTTGAATCTGTGACAAAATTTCACCAGTAAAAGAAGAATTTCGGAGTGTAAAGTGAACCTAATTCCTAAATCTACTGAGTTTATATACACTGGGGAAGATCATTCAGCCGTGATGGAGTTGGGTTCGGTCAAGCGTGGGGTTGCTCACCTAAGCCGCCGGCATTAGTACGCTTAAATAGTGGTTTCCAAATGTTTGGTACGTCCACACTTGGATTGCTAAAAACATCATTATTGTTTTCAATAAAGACGGCTTCCTTAAATTTGCGCTTTCTCCAATGTGGTTCCCTGTGAACAACCCGTGTTTCTGACCACTTGATATTGTGTTGTTGAGACCAAACCTGGTCAGCGATCCCTGATTTCGATGTTTCTCCCCTCTGTGTGTGTTGTTTGTGCTCCGCCAGTCTTACATTTAAAGAGCGCTTTGTTTCTCCAATGTACGACCCCCACATTGGCATGGTACCTGGTAGATACAATCTTTCTCTTGTGTGGATAAATCGGGTTTTGTTGAAACTTCGTAGTGTAGATCCAGATTTAAAGACGGTTTTAATTCCATATTTCTTTGCTATTCTTCTATTTTTTTCGGACCTTCCTTTCACATATGGAATTGTTAAAAGAGAGAAAGTATCTTGCTCAGGTAATCGCACTGGTGGTTCCACATTACAACTATTTATAATTCTATTTTTAGATCTCTCAGCATAACCATTCTGAAGCAAGTCCAATTTGATATTTCTTAGTTCTGTATCCAGGGTTGCTTTGTCGCTGCATATTGTGGTTGCGCGTTTATATAGCGTTTTTATTATTCCCAGTTTGGTTGCTTCAGAATGGTTTGATTGAAAATTAAGATATTGTCCCGTGTGTGTGGGTTTCCTATATACAGATGTGTTAATTGTTCCATTAGACCTACTGACGAGAACATCCAGAAAAGGCAGACATCCATTTTTCTCTTTCTCTATAGTAAATCTAATTGAGTTATTTACTGAGTTAATGTGGTTGAGAAAACAGTCTAGTTGTCTGTCTGTTCCATTCCAGATTATAAAAGTATCGTCGACGTATCGAAGCCAGATTTTTGGTTTGACGGTTGCGGTGTTAATAGCATGAGTTTCAAACCACTCCATGTAAATGTTCGCTATCACTGGAGAGAGTAGGCACTCCATCGGTAGGCCATTGTCCTGGGCATAAAACTTATCTTTCACTTGAAAATAGGAATTATGCAGACAGCACCTCAGGAGCTCCATCACACCCTCCAGGGGTAACGAACTTCTTAGTAAAAATGATGTGTCATCCCTCCTCAACCTAGCCTCGACAATGTCTAACGATTCCTTCAAAAGGCACATTTGTATATAGGCTTTCGATATCAAAGCTGACGAATTTACCCAAGGGATCTAACTTAATGTTCTTAAGGATACTTACAAAAATGCTGAGAGTTCTTTAGAAGAGAAAAATGGATGTCTGTCTGTCTTCAATCAAACCATTCTGAAGCAACCAATCTGGGAATAATAAAAACGCTATATAAACGCGCAACCACAATATGCAGCGACAAAGCAACCCTGGATACAGAACTAAGAAATCTAAAAATAGAATTATAAATAGTTGTAATGTGGAACCACCACTGCGACCACCTGAGCAAGATACTTTCTCTCTTTTAACAATTCCATATGTGAAAGGAACGTCCGAAAAAATTAAAAGAATAGCAAAGAAATATGGAATTAAAACCGTCTTTAAATCTGGATCTACACTACGAAGTTTCAACAAAACCCGATTTATCCACACAAGAGAAAGATTGTATCTACCAGGTACGATGCCAATGTGGGGGAGTCGTAAATTGGAGAAACAAAGCGCCGTTTAAATGTAAGACTGGCGGATCACAAACAACACACACAGAGGGGAGAAACATCGACATCAGGGATCGCTGACCATGTTTGGGAGTTGTTCACAGGGAACCACATTGGAGAAAGCGCAAATTTAAGGAAGCCGTCTTTATTGAAAACAATAATGATGTTTTTAGCAATCCAAGTGTGGACATACCAAACATTTGGAAACCACTATTAAAGCGTACTAATGCCGGCGCCTTAGGTGAGCAACCCCACGCTTGACCGAACCCAACTCCATCACGGGTGAATGATCTTCCCCAGTGTATATAAACTCAGTAGCTTTAGGAATTAGGTTTAGTTTACACTTGAGAACGGACAGAGATAGTACTGCCCGAAACGTTGTGTGAATAAATTAATAAAGACAATGGAAGTCCGAAATTCTTCTTTTACTACTGAATCATTGTCTTCCACATTCAGACATTCACCAATAGAAGTATTGCTTTCATCGGTATCCACAATAAATGTTTGATTAGGTTGTGGATATGACAACACTGGAGGATTTGCATAGGGCTTTCTTTAAGGTGTATAAAAGCTGCTTCACAATCTTCAGTCCATTCATATCTGTTGTTATTTTCCGTGAGTCGCTGCAATGGTCTCGCAATATCGGCAAACCCATGTATAAACCGTCTATAGTAGGTACATAGTCCCAGAAAACTTCACACTTCTTGCTTGTTCTTTCGTACAGGCCAGCTCTTGATAGCTTCTGTTTTTATCTGGATCGGTTAGTAGGGAAAGATAGGGAGTTCCAACACTCTCCGTCCTCCGGTGGGAGCTTATTATCTTAAAATCTCTGACGTCATTAAATATTTGGGAATCATATGTCAAAAATCACCTGACTGCGTAGGATACTTGCGCTAAGACCTTAAATTGATTTGCGCAAACACGAAAATCCTAAGTCATGCCGTTCGGGCGCTATCGACTAAAATCGAGATTTAACCCTGATGACTCATCATGGGAGAGCGGTTTAAATTTTTTGAATATAGTATTACGTCATACCTATCGAATAGCGAAAACCGCACGCCGCCATCTTTAGCCATAAAGGCACTACAATTATTTAAAAATAGGTGAGAGATATCAACCAGCGATTAGCACGGTAACCCCGATAGTAAAATCGATCATAGCGGCCTTATTAGTAGACTTAGAAGAATGAAACTTGGCAAAAGGATAGTAGACGACGTTTCGCCAATGATTTCAAGGTCAAACTTGTCAAACGTCAAACCTGTCATTTAAAATTTAGGAATTTAAGGCAACGCGTTATTTAAGACGTAACAGAGACAAATATAACCTCACTTATCGAACGACGCACGTGTGTTAAACTTAACGCGCAAGTCCCCGGCTTAAGCCCAACGCGCTGGTCGCTGGGTCTAAGAACAGGGTAAGGACGCGTGGCGGGCCCATCTGTCATTCGAAAATTTAGTAATCTTACGTAACGCCATTTAATTTTTAACCAATTAGAGAGCGGTTTAACCGACTAGGTTTTACTAAACATACCCCTTGTAATTTCAAGGTCAAAGCATACAAAACGTCAATAATAACAAAGATAGCTGCGGTTACATAATAATAAACGGTAAAAAACAGTGGTAACTAAATAAAAAGCAGTGTTTGTAGTAAAGCATTTATTATTATAATAAATAAATTAGGCTTAGAAAATCATTTTCAATGTTGTAGTTGTGAGGTAACAATTAATAGTAGTAAGATAGTCATAGTTTCGTTGTATAGGCCTCCAGTTGGCGATATTAAAATATTCCAAGATAAATTGGAAGAATTGCTGAATATGAATAATAAAAATAACATCACTATTTGTGGAGACCTAAATGTAGATTTTTGTTGAAAAACAAAAATATGCTAAATATTATGTCTATTGCTAATTCATTTAATGTATATCACACTATTAATGAGCCAACACGGATTACAGAATCCAGTCAGAGATGCATTGACAACATATTAACCAATTTTAAGCGTAATTTTACATCGGAGGTTTTGCATTCTCACATTTCCGAACATACAGCACAAAAAAATAACACTAAAATTTAATAAGAAGCCCAACCAACATATCTTTAAACGAAATTTTTCTAAAAACAATATATTAACCGTTAAAAAAAGGCTATCTGAAATATGTTGGAACAAAATATATTCTCTAGATAATTCTCTTGTAAACGATCAATGGAATGAATTTATAAAAATTATTTTGCTAAACTTTAATAACTGTTTTCCATTAAAAAAAGTTCCAATTAACAACCGTAAAAAAACAAAACACATGTTGAAAAACCCGGAGATTAGAGAATGTAAAAAACAATTAGATAAATTATATGTATTAAAAAATATAAATATTAGATATAAATCTTTGTATAGTGAAATGAAAAAGAAGTATGACTCTTTACTCTTAAAATGCAAAAAGAATGAGATTTCGGAGCGTTTGAAAACTTCTGATAATAAAACAAAAGTGTATGGGCAATTGTCAATGAAATTAGCGGAAAATTAAAAAATTATGACATAAACATAGATGGTGATCCAGAAAATGTGGCCAATAAGTTTAATGCCCACTGGCTGGATTCTGTATCTAAGATTTCAGCTAATTTGGACAACATCCCGTTTAACTCTTTTATACATCGTAATCCAGAGTCTATCATTCTTAAACTGGTCACTACCGCTGAGATCTTGGAAATAACTCATAAATTAAAAAATAAAACTAGCAGTGGTCATGATGAAATATCAACTTCTTTGCTAAAAAACATAGCACAGGTAATAGTTAAACCTCTAGTTTACATTGTTAATAACTCTCTAAAGTTTGGTATTTTTCCTGATCAACTGAAACTAGCTGTCGTAGTCCCTATATTTAAAAAAGGTGATAATACAAACATCAACAACTATAGACCAATTAGTTTGCTTCCATCATTTTCTAAATTATTTGAACACATTATGTGTAGACGAATTATGGATTTCATGATTGAAAATGAACTACTTAATGAATCACAACACGGCTTTATTACAGGCAGATCCACACAGACAGCGATTTTTCAGTTTGTTGAGCACATTATAAGATCCTTAGAGGATGGGAATGTAACCTTGGGGATGTTCCTCGACTTGTCAAAAGCATATGATACTTTAAATCACGAAATACTTATAAAGAAACTTGAGCTGTATGGCATTCGGGGAACAGCACTAAGGTGGATAGTCTCTTATTTGTCCGGGAGGCATCAACAAATTGTTATAGGGAAAGGGAATAACCGGGCTTGGTCAAAAAATCAGAACTGACAATTGGTATACCACAGGGGAGTGTTATCGGCCCACTCTTATTTGTTATCTATACGAATAACATTTCTGAAATACTGAATAAACAGGGGGTAGTACTATTACAAGCTATGCAGATGACACTAATCTCTTGGTAAGTGCATCGAGCACAACAACGGCTATTGATAAAGCAAACTTACTAATGATGGAGGCAGACAATTGGTTCTCTAAAAATAAATTAGTGTTAAATAGTTCTAAAACCAGCATTATGATATTCAAACCAAGTCGCGGAAGAAGAGAAGAACCACAAACAATTAATGTCAATGGTCTAGAGTTAGATTTGGACTCCAGTGCCAAGTTTCTGGGTGTTGTTTTAGACAATGCACTTTCTTGGGATGAACACGTGGAACTTATGGAAAAAAGGTTGAACTCAGTGTGTTATAGCTTTAGAGTATTGTGTAAATATCTAGATGTACAAACTAGAATAATGTTGTATCATGCAAATTTTGAATCGCATATTAGATATGGTATAATTTTTTATGGGTGTGGTAGCAATTTAAATAGAATTTTAATATGTCAAAAAAGAACATTAAGAACAATTCTTGGGGTTAACACTAGGGAAACATGTAGGGGAAAGTTTAGAGCAAACAAAATATTAACAGTTTATGCAATGTATGTCCAGGAATGCCTGTTATTTTTTTAGAAACATAAGCACTTGTTTAGCAATAGTCAGTCACAAACAATATATCCAACAAGATCACAAAATTACATATACCCAAGACATAGATTGGCCTTAACTGAAAAAGGGGCCTATTATAATTGTATTCGACTATATAATTCTTTACCTACTCTAGTGCAACGTATAGATAATTTTAAGAATTTTAAAATAAGTGTATTTAAAATGTTGATCGACATAGAACCTTATGATTTAGAAGAATACTTTATAGGAGCTAGAGCCATGTTGTAATTATAGATTTATTTTTTCTTTTTTGTTATTTGACGCTATTTCTATTTATGTATTGTACATAATTATGAAATAAAGATTGTTTATTATTATTATTATTAAATAAAAAATACATACATGGTTGCCATATTGCTAAATAATTCTTAGAATAATGCCTTATAAAATAAAAAGCAGTGTTTGCAGTAAAGCTAAGCGGTTGAAGTAAGACTAAATTTATTCCTTGAGTCTATCTGTATTTATAGGGTTTTAAATAGAGTCCCAAACCGTTTTTGTATGGTCCTAAATATAAACTGCTACCAGTTTTGCTAATCGCAATAGATTCCATTGTTTTGTTGTGTCTCTTTTCTTCTTCTAATCTTTCTTGCGCCGCCTTAGAATCTTTAACAGCTTTTACGATCCCTGATATTCCGCCGCTAAGTGCTCCTACGGCACTTAAGCCGGCAAAAAGTGGTATTAAAAATATTAGAAATCCGCCGACTACAGGTAAAGGTACTACATCTGCAGGTTTTTCTTTTTCCACCCCATTGAATGCTTTCAGAGCTACTTCAGCAGCAGAAAAAAGATCTTGCGGTTTTTCCGAGTACAATGACTCCTCGCTTTTTGAAACGCGGTCGCGAAGGGAATCCCCCTTCCTATCCGAGCAGTTTTTTCTTAATTGATTTTTTCTTAAACTTCTGCATGGCCGTACAGCACAAAGCAATACTAAGGATTGAATCAGAATGTTAAGTATATTTATATATGTTACGCTATACTATAACTGCCATCATTTAGTTCCCACCCGTCATTGAGTCAACACGTGTCTAGAGCTACATAAAGATTATTAACAATAATACCGTATTTAAGAAAAACAGTACCGTATTAGAAAAACAGTACCGTATTTAAAAAACAGAGCCGTATTTTAGAAAAACAGTGCCGTATTTGAGAAAAACGGTGCCGTATTTTAGAAAAGCAGTGCCGTATTTTAGAAAAACGGTGCCGTATTTTAGAAAAACAGTGCCGTATTTAAGAAAACGGTGCCGTATTTAAAAATAAATGCCGTTATCGCTTAAGCAGAGGGCTCTGGGCGATTTGCTTAAGCAGTGGGCTGCCTCAACAGTAAATCCTAATTATCATTGAGTCAACACGTTTCTAGAGCTACATAAAGATTATTAACAATAATACCGTATTTAAGAAAAACAGTACCGTATTTAAGAAAAACAGTCCCGTATTGAAAAAACAGAGCCGTATTTTAGAAAAACAGTGCCGTATTTGAAAAAAAACGGTGCCGTATTTTAGAAAAACAGTGCCGTATTTTAGAAAACGGTGCCCTATTTTAGAAAAACAGTGCCGTATTTTAGAAAAACGGTGCCGTATTTTAGAAAAACAGTGCTTTATTTTAGAAAAACGGTGCCGTATTTTTTGAAAAACAGTGCTGTATTTTAGAAAAACAGTGCCGTATTTTAGAAAAACGGTGCCGTATTTTAGAAAAACAGTGCTTTATTTTAGAAAAACGGTGCCGTATTTTTGAAAAACAGTGCCGTATTTTAGAAAAACAGTGCCGTATTTTAGAAAAACGGTGCCGTATTTTAGAAAAACGGTGCCGTATTTTAGAAAACGGTGCCGTATTTTAGAAAAACGGTGCCGTATTTTAGAAAAACAGTGCCGTATTTTAGAAAAACGGTGCCGTATTTAAGAAAACGGTGCCGTATTTGAAAATAAAGGCCGTTATCGCTTAAGCAGTGGGCTCTGGGCGATTTGCTTAAGCAGTGGGCTGCCTCAAAAGTAAATCCTAATTATTAAAAATATATCTTAACCATGGATTTGAACAAGTTATTCGAATACCAATAGTATTCGAAAAAATACCAGAATTTAAAGAAGCAGCAACGTGAGAATGGCGAGCTAGAGTTCGACACGAATGATGATCAGCGCTCAGAAGATAAGCGGAGTTTACAAGAAGATCCAAACATTCTTCAACTCCTTGATAAACATTCGCGTAGTGTAAAAAAATTATATGATTTAATAAAAGCTGGTCGTTATGAGAATGCTGTTATATTGGAAAATACGTATAAACCTGGCCAAAATAATATCCAAATCAATACAAAACACTCAATCTGGTAAACAACCATTTATACCAAAGTCCTTAAAAGACGTCAAAGCGAAAATTTTACTCATACAGTGATAAAGAAAGCACGAACTCCTCTTAACTTTGCCAGTCCCGTTAAAAAACAAGACAATATAACTGAACAAGAAAAAGAATATATGGATGATGAGCCGTCGGAAGATGATCAAAAGATGGAAGAAGGCGAAACAGAGGAAACTGATTTAAACAGAACTATCTATGAGCACCAACCTGAAGAAAGTTAGTTTTGATGATGACTTTAGAGTCGACCCACAATTTAATCTTATTCAGATTGATAGTATTCCGGAAGAATCCTTTCGAGAATATCTAGATCAGTATGATCCGCTACCTAGAGAATATGTGGAAGGTTTTATAAAAGATACGGAAAACGAGTACGATCGAAACTATTTAAAACATGATATGGCTACTGATCATCTAACTTTCGGTGATTCTCGACTTGAATTTAACGGCTCAGATATTTATGCTAAAGGGGAAAAATTTATTGGAACTCCTGGTCTATATGAACTTATATTCAAGACCAATCCGTTAAAAAACAAATTTACAGCACTAGACGAGCGAGCATTTGCAAAATTGGTTTTGCTAACAAATGCTAGTAAAAGAAATTTTGATGAAAACGAACAGCATGTTGGCAACAGAGGTGTCAAGTACATATTAACAATTAAACCATTACTCGAAAAAAGAGGAGCGAATAAGAAAACAAAAAGAACGCGATAAACAGTTCCGAATTACAAGAGCAAAAAATACTCAAGGCTATGGTATACCAATTGATACTCAACATAAAACATTTAACAATAATAAAACTGATTATATTTACTGGGATGATCCAAATGAGCTTGTGGATAGATTAAGATTGTTAATGGCTAGCAAGAAAGTGGGTAATAATAACCACCAAAATATGATTATGAGTATTATTGAAGAGTTAAGGGAAGCCGATATTATTGAATAAAAGAGTTGATTTAGTATCATAACCTCATTTTCAAGATGACTCTCGACAAATTTGGACGTAATTTAACTCATCCATATCATTTAGCAAAAAAGCTTAAAACAGAAGATGGTGTAAAGGATAAACCCGAAAACAACTTGTATGGCTACATGAATATTATGTTGGTTTGCGAAAAGGGTTTGTCAAAACATCTTTATATAAATGGCACAAAATTTGATTACTACAGGTTTTCCATTACAAGTGGAATCATTGAATATGTTAATATCGATACACCTGTTAAAACGTATATAAACGCAAAGCATATGAAAAACCAAGCGATTTGTTACATCAGAAGATGAATTTAAATGATTATATTTTATTTTTAGGAGATAAAATACGACCACGTACCAAAAATACATGCTGAGTTTATAATTAAATATCCTATTTTATAAGGCATTATTCTAAGAATTATTTAGCAATATGGCAACAATGTATTTTTCAAAAAGCGAGGGAGGCATTGTACGCGAAAAACCGCAAGATCTTTTTTCTGTTGCTGAAGTAGCTCTGAAAGCATTCAATGGGGTGGAAAAAAAACCTGCAGAAGAAAGGCACTACGCCTTTACCTGTAGTCGGCGGATTTCTACCATTTTTAATACCACTTTTTGCCGGCTTAAGTGCCGTAGGAGCACTTAGCGGCGGAATATCAGGGATCGTAAAAGCTGTTAAAGATTCTAAGGCGGCGCAAGAAAGATTAGAAGAAGAAAAGAGACACAACAAAACAATGGAATCTATTGCGATTAGCAAAACTGGTAGCGGTTTATATTTAGGACCATACAAAAACGGTTTGGGACTCTATCTAAAACCCTATAAATACAGATAGACTCAAGGAATAAATTTAGTCTTACTTCAACCGCTTAGCTTTACTGCAAACACTGCTTTTTATTTTATAAGGCATTATTCTAAGAATTATTTAGCAATATGGCAACCATGTATGTATTTTTTATTTAATAATAAATGCTTTACTACAAACACTGCTTTTTATTTAGTTACCACTGTTTTTTACCGTTTATTATCTAACCGCAGCTATCTTTGTTATTATTGACGTTTTGTATGCTTTGACCTGGAAATTACAAGGGGTATGTTTAGTAAAATCTAGTCGGTTAAACCGCTCTCTAATTGGTTAAAAATTAAATGGCGTTACGTAAGATTACTAAATTTTCGAATGACAGATGGGCCTGCCATGCGTCCTTACCCTGTTCTTAGACCCAGCGACCAGCGCGTTGGGCTTAAGCCGGGGACTTGCGCGTTAGGTTTAACACACGTGCCTCGTTCGATAAGTGAGGTTATATTTGTCTCTGTTACGTCTTAAATAACGTGTTGCCTTAAATTCCTAAATTTTAAATGACAGGTTTGACGTTTGACAAGTTTGACCTTGAAATCATTGGCGAAACGTCGTCGACTATCCTTTTGCCAAGTTTCATTCTTCTAAGTCTACTAATAAGGCCGCTATGATCGATTTACTATCGGGGTGACCGTTCTAATCGCTGGTTGATATCTCTCACCTATTTTTAAATAATTGTAGTGCCTTTATAGCTAAAGATGGTGGCGTGCGGTTTTTGCTATTCGATAGGTATGACGTAATACTATATTCAAAAAATTTAAACCGCTCTCCCATGATGAGTCATCAGGGTTAAATCTCGATTTTAGTCGATAGCGCCCGAACGGCATGACTTAGGATTTTCGTGTTTGCGCAAATCAATTTAAGGTCTTAGCGCAAGTATCCTACGCATGGCGGCCATTTTCTAAGTCACGTGATTTTTGACATATGACAGGTGACAGATGACATTTGACATTTGACAGATGACATTTATGGTTTGACAGATAGTAGGGACCACGCCCTAAATTACGCGTTGTGCAAGATTCCTAAATATTTAATGACGTCAGAGATTTTAAGATAATAAGCTCCTCCGGAGGACGGAGGGCGTTGAACTCCCTATCTTTCCCTACTTCGGTTCTTACTCCATCTTCTATAATTATGTGCCCCAAGTACTTAACTTCTTTCTGGGAAAGGTAATATTTTTTTGGACTATGCTTTAGTTTTTAGAGCGTTTAAAAAACCTTTTCAACATTTTCCAGGTGTTTGCCAAACGTTTTTCCAAGAATTATAATGTCGTTCAAGTACACTAAGCAGGTTTTCCAAGTTAGTCCTCTTAATGTTAGTTCCATCAAGCGTTCAAAAGTAGCAGGGGCATTGCATAAACCAAATGGCATAACATTGAATTGCCACAGTCCAGTTTCAGTCGAAAAGGAAGATTTTTTTGTCTTCCGGATGAAGTTCTACTAGCCAATAGCCACTTTTAAGATCAAATCTGAAAAACCATTTTGACCCCGTTAATGTATCTAAGGTATCGTCAATTCTTGGTAGCGGAAAACTGTCTTTCTTTGTGACGTCATTAGGTCTTCTAAAGTCAACACAAAATCTGGTGAAACCATCTTTCTTCTTAACTGGGCTCTGGGTTGGTTCTATAATGCCTTGGTTTTGCATGTCTCCCAGCAACTTTTCAATTTCGTCGCTCTTAGCCAAATAATTCTTCTGGGTGGTTGTTTTATTGGTGATGCGTCTCCAGTGTTTATTCGATGTGGAACTATGCTGGTTTTTCCCAAATCATTTTCAGATTAAGAGAAAACATCTTGATTTCTTCTTAAAAGCTCTTTGATACCTGAGCTGAATCCAAATGGAAATTTTCTTTTAAAATTCTCTAACGTAAACACATTGTTTAAAGTCTGTAACAGTATTCAAGAAAGTCGTATATGGTAACTGCTTTTGCTTTTAAAAAAAAAACAAGATTTACGTTGAAAAATTTGTTTTATTTTGTTCTACTAACCAGAACTAACAAAAACCCTTTTTATTTAAAATTTTGCTAAATTGGTAAAAATAAAGGTGGTTTTGTCTTGGTCCATTTTTACATTTTTGTTTTTTTTAAGTAGCAAAAGCAGTTGCCTGTACGACTTTTTATTTATTTATTTACGTATACAAGAATTGCAAATATAGATAAGTGCAACACTAAGTACTAATTAAATACTAACTCACTAAAATAACCTTTTTAGCTACAGTTTTAAATGTGCTCAACGAAATATCAAATTCTATTCTATTTGTAGCGCTATTCAGTCAATAATATGTGCGACATAAGGGTACATGTATAAGGGCTTGACTGCGAGTCTGACTAGATGGTACTCGAATAGCTAAAGCTTTCAAACATTTTGTTCATCTTATAAACTTGTTTAGTGATTTGAACGCAAAACAGACATCGTAGTACTCTCTTCTACGTGTAAGTGTGGAGAGATCCAAGTATGACATAGTCTTATTATTTGTAAGCTGAATACCGTTTCTTAAAAGTATAAAACGGGCAAATTTTATAAATTTATGTTGCACATTCTCCAGTCTATTAATGTAAGTTTGATAGTTAGTTTCATTTAAGACAAAACGTACATATATATCTTTTTCTTTTGCTTAAATTAGAAACATGATTAGATTATTACCATACAGCTTTTTAAAATTTAGATGTATTGCTGTGGTTCTTAGCTGTCTTGGCCGAAGCTGAAATGAAAATACCAATTCCCAATGGAACTCACGATGTTATTGCAGGCTGATCTAGCTTTGTCTCTTATCTTTTTTTTGAAGATTAGAGGCCATTTATTAAATTAAGAAATACGACATTTTATTAAAAAATCCAATCAGAAATTATTATTAATTATCAATTTTTTTCTAGGGACAGTCGTTCTTTAAAGGATATAATATAAAAGCCTTCTATCCCTATCTCCTAGAAAAAATACAAATTATAAAATATGTTAATAATATTTATAATAAGAAGTACATAATTGCTTCACAGACACTTATTTATGCCTAAATATCCCTGACTTAGCACTAATGAAAGAAAAATATCACAAAAATAACAATAATTTATGGTAATAAATATGTATAATATTTCAACTTTATAAAATAACATAATAATATATTGATGAAATATGTTTATCTCTTGGGCGCCGTCTAGTAGATCGTTTTTACTTTGTTATTTAAGCCTTAACTGTTATGCGCATTAAAACGATTTTAGGACAAATATAATTGTAAATTAAATCCACACTAGGTCTCAAAATAGTTTAATATTTAGATGCTGGAGTCATTTACTTGCATTACAAAATGCATGATAAAATTTATATTATAATAATAATAAACATAAATATTTAAATATGTAGGTAGGAGATAGAGGCACAAGACTGGATAGAAAGGTTGTTCAAATCCTACATAAAATATCACTAATAAAAGTGCAAAATAAGTTTAAAATGTGTACTTTTTAACACCAAACAACATTTTTTGCTTTTATTTAAGATCTTACATATATATATATATATATATATATATATATATACATATATATATATATATATATATATATATATATATATATATATATATATATATATATATATATCATAATTATAAAGGAAAATTATTTTACCAAATATTTAATTAGTACATTAATTTACAAATTAATTATTTAAGAAGATTTTATAATGAGATTCAAATTAATTTATGTTCTTTAAAAAGAAAAATTAAAAATCCGCACAACTACTGACTAAGTATTATATTTCTAACATAAAAACTATTTTATTTTTCTAGCATTAAGTTTTATTAAAGTAAGCGCTGTACGCTTTACTATTTTTTTTAAATAACTTATTACGAGTCAAAAGTACTGGCTAAACAAGCCAAAAGAAATATGCTGTCATTTTTTTAAATAAGTTTACATATAATATTTAGTCACAAATAATCGCACATACATATACACTTTGTTCTTTTGTTTTATGCACTGAAAAACTATTTCACGCCAATACTGAAGCCTCCAGAAGTAGATCAAAAGCCGAAACATGGTACAATGATACATTGCAGCTAATAAAAAAGAAACCACAATGACGGGGTACACCTGCGAGCACAGCCAAATTTTACTACCTTCATACATCCACAAAACTAACGGGTCGAATTCGCCGTCAGTAGACAACATACCGAAACAACCTACCTAATAAATGAGTGTCATTCACATTCACCATAGCTATGGTGAACAAACTAGTAATCTAGAAGTCTAATAGCACAAAAAGCAAGACATTTTCAAGGAAACGAAAAAGCAAACAAACAAGTCAGACACCGACTACATAAATGCCATACATCACTACCCCACCACAGTGGTTTACAGCAAAATTTTACAAAAAGTGACAAATTATTTGCCTTGATCTTGGGAAAAAACGAAAAACTGCCGAACTAGGCATTTTTTTGATTATATTATTAACACATGTACAACATGACAACAAATAAAAAGTAGGCTGTACAATCAATAGCAACAGTACCATACCACAACTTCTTTGTAAAAACCAGTAAGGCAAATCCGTAAGATGACACCTCCGTAGCATAGATGTTATCCAAAACATGCAAGTCGTTTTCAACTAATCGAGATACCAAAATCTAGGACTTCGACAATCAACTCCCCATTACCCTTGGCGAAGTGTTCTTCACCAGTGTTCATAAGTACGACACAACCGTACTTGGACCTTTTGGACTTGGACTTTTTGCTTTGTACCACTCTCAGCAGTATGTGCATCAGAGTGCATTTCTTTAAAAATAATACCCTGTGTCGATTTTAATCTAATAAAGTGCCAGAAAAAATTTGAATCTTGATTATTGACATTTTCGGCATCTCGTATATATCGCCAATAACACTCGTGCGTTAGATTTCTACATTGTTTTCTTAATAGACTAAAAGTATTGTATAGTCATCTTCATTTAAATTCTTGTACCGCTTGTGCGCTTATTTCTTTTAAAATATTTTAGTTTAATCAGTCGCAACTAATACCAAAGTTGCATTTAAATAAAACAATAAATTTCTAAAAGTTAAATTCAAAATTGTTTTGTAGAAATGGCCAAACTTTTTTATATTTACAGATTACAGAGCTTTTTATTTATTTATTTATTTATTATTTATTATTTATTATTTATTATTTATTATTTATTATTTATTATTTATTATTTATTATTTATTATTTATTATTTATTATTTATTATTTATTATTTATTATTTATTATTTATTATTTATTATTTATTATTTATTATTTATTATTTATTATTTATTATTTATTATTTATTATTTATTTTTGGTGAAGTGGCACTTCACTTACTGAAATTTAAACATTTACCTATTCATTTAAACATTTAACCAACTAACAATCTTTACATACATAATTAAACAATACACTGCAATATACAACTCAAACAAAAATATTAATATGCACCTAGATGTAAAAAACATCTGTATGTGCATGACCCACATAATAAACCTAGATATATATCTTAAAATGAAATAAAATATAATATAACTTAAAGATCCAGAAAACTACAATACATTTTGTACATTTTACAATTTTACATCAAACAAACAACCTTTCAAATTGTTGCCAATTGTCATAAATGTATCGTTTGCATAATATTTTAAATTTTTGCTTATTTTCCACAGTCCTGACAACATAGGGCAACATATTAAAAACTTTAGGACCAATATAATTTATATATTTAATATTTAAGTTGTTGTGACTAACAGGAAGTTGTATTTCTCTGTTATCATTAGCCCGTGTAGCATATCTATGATTTATAACAATCTGTAATCCTTCATGTTTGTGCATAAAGGAACAGAAGGTCAACATATATATTGTTTTAATATTACCAATGTCCAAAGAGAATAACATTCTAGAATGATATAATCTATTTTTATTATAAATAATCCTTAAAATATATTTCTGTACAATATTTAATTTATATAAGCTACTATTATATAGACCACCCCATACAAGTATTCCATATCTAATAATTGCTTATCTTACATATATCTACAATATGAGAGTTTTAAGTTCTTGCGAGAACCAGATTGAAAATTTACTGCTTGAAACAGAAAGTTTTAAGGGTACAAACATATCAGAACTATCGAAAATCACATTATAAAAGGTATTTACAGAAATCTCAATGTCCTCGTTCAAAATTAATGTCCAATTAAAAGACTAAAAATAGTTGTTCACCAAATCATAATTTGCTTGCTTAAAGTCATAATAAAAATAATAAGCATGGTTTAAGTACTATACATTGGTTGAATTAATAGATAGTTCTAATGGTGGATGGTAAGGATCACTTTTTACCAAGCCATGTGATTTAACGATAGATTTAATTGGTGCTTTGAAGTTGGATAAACAGAGGTCAAGAATAGCGTTGTGATCATTTACCACAGCATTAAACTGGGATAAGCCCAAAAGAAAGATGTGTCACAGAGCAAAATTTCTTTGTCCGATTTTGTATTACTAGGTAAAAGACCCACATGATCTGCACTAGGAGGCCATGTAATGTAAGATAAATTGTAGACGCCCACAACCAATACACACTGAAATTTATCACATGCGTCTGAGACGAACTTAGGTGAGTTCTATATATGAAAACGTCTATTTATGAAGAAATTTACACACAGCCGACATAGTAGACTGAGTTACCGATTGTAATTGATATCCATACCTTTTCTATAGCAGGGTTTCCTATAGAAAAATGATGGGATTTAAAGTTATTTTTCACAGCTACGAGAACACCACCACGACCGCACTTTAAACTGGTATTAACGTTCCTGTCAGTTCTGTACATAGCATAACTGGGATCAAAAAGTTCAGCATCGTTTATGTTGGGGTCCAAACCAGGCTCAGTAAGTGTGATAATGGAATATGCCTCGGCTTGAACTGCGCAGAGGAACTCGCCAAGTTTATTTTTCAGACCATTTACATTCTGGTAAAAAAAGCGTATTATCTAAAGATTCTGCCCGTCTGCAGGCATTTGTCAGAAATTTGCTGAGTTGAATATTTCAATTTTTAGTCCATTTGTCCTATTGTAAAGTCTATCCGTGGACATACTGTATGTATGAGACTCTTGGATAATATATTTAATTTAAATAATGATCTGTAAAAGATTTAAGGTCCGTTACTGGTTATTGCATTCAAGTGCGCACGCTCGCCCACCCATCTGATTATAAACTGCGTGGTAGCGTAGATATGAAACACATGCGATTAAAATACTATTCTCTGTTCACTATAAATTAATAAAAACAGCCTACCAAAAATATATTTTATTAGTTTAAAAAGTCAGTAACCCTAGTTACTACAATAAAAATGTATTTTATTGGTTTAAAACTATAGTAACCGGAGTTACTTACTAGGTATTCATTATCAATTTATAGTAGTTAAAGTATAGATGTAAGTAGTTAAAATAAATAAAGCTAAAAAAACTAAAAAATGCGCTTTTTAAGCACATCACTCTAAGAAGTTGAAAATAATTTTTAAAATAACTAATATGTTTTTACAATAATACTAGTATTTTTCGTTCATTATTGTTTTAAAATAATTTTAAAAATAATTTTGATGTATTAAGTCCGATGTGCTTTAAAAGCGTGTTTTTTAAACTGTATTTATTTTAAACTTTATTTATTTCCCACTTTTACTTACATACATACATACAGACATACATGTTTTTACCTTTGTGACATCCCACAAAGGCTTATGCCTAAATACCAGAGTACGGTGAGTGTCGGGTTATTAGATGTTTAACCAATCTTTTTTCTGTTGCGTCAACGCTGGGCAGGCACCGAAACATGCAATTTTTTGCATTTCACAGCACCTTTTAGACAACGCGGTAGTGCCACCACGTTATTTTTTAAATAACTACTACCTTAAATTGTCTCTTCGGCAGATGATCGAACCGGCGACTTCTGGCTTTCGAGACCAAAGCTCTGTTCGTTACGCCACCGGAGAGACCAACATACAAGTGAAGCGATTAAAAATGGTTTAAAGGCAAATAAATTACAATAAAAAAGTTATAATTGTGTTTTGTAAATTTTCACAAACTAAGCCTAATATTTTCCTTGTTTCATAATATAAATCCGCACTTTCATTCCAGATTTTGTCCTTACAAGAACTTGGTTATTGACAATTTCCTTTGTGTTCAATAGAGTGTTCTTATTGCTTTATCCCTCTTCTCTTTTTACATGACACATAAGCTTGTCAAGACGTTTATTATACCCAACTGATTGATTAAGCTAGAGCAATGTTTCTAAATGGTATTTCGAGGTACACTTAAGTGGTGTTTCCTAGAGAAATAAAGAGCTTTTTAGTTTTAATGAAAATTCCTACATCATAAGTAAATTTTAAAGGTTTTTGCATAATTGTATATTTATACAGCGTGTCTTCGGAAGTTTTTACCAAATGGGAAAGTTTTTTAATATAAAATTTATTTAAAAAAGTGACTCTTCATAATAAGTCCTGCATACATTTTTTGTATCTGACTTCGTATTTAGGATATTTATAAAATATCGACTTTTTAAAAAATAATTATGTATCTCAGAAACAAAGTAACTCCAGGCATATGTTTATAGGAATTTTGTTTATAAAATGACATAAAAAATCACCCTTTAAAGTTTCGTACCGTAGTTAGGAAATTGTCTGTATCATAATTTAAAAACAAGTTTCTTTTAGGCCACCCTGTACATCCAACATACAAATATTTTTGTGAAAATGTATTTTTTCATCAAGCAGGACTTTTAGAAAAAGACACTTTTTTCGTAAAGTTATTAATTAAAAAGATTCCCACACTCCAACTTCCGAAGACACGCTGTATAGAGTATCTCGGAAAATGTGAACAATCTTGGGAATTTATATGGGACACATAAAAATAATATGACAAATTTCTATATATTTTTTACAGCCTCACCTTTCAGAGATATACAGTGTATCCACAAAGTTTGGAAACGATTAAATATCACAGAGAATTTTAAACCAAATTGGGCGACATTCGGACTCCAGGGTAAAACTATACTCTAAATTTGGTGTAGATATCGGATATAATGCCTGATCTTGAGATTTGCAAAAATAAATTTAAAGGTTTTTAATTTAAATGACATGTTTTTTAAATTTTATTATTTTATTTTCCGCTATTTTTACTATACAATGCTGTGAAAGTCTTATTTTTCTCTTTCAGTATTAATAGCAAAAAGATGTTAAATATAGGAAAAATATTAGGTGTAAACTGAGTAGGTATTACCCACCGTTGGCACTTTGCACTTTTAAATTGGTGCCTCGTCAGTTTTGACTTAAGAAATAGGTACCTATTTTAATTTATGTTTTTGAACATTATAATGCTCTGTTTAAATGAAAATGATCATTTAGTGTAAAATTTTTCTATTTGTAATCTTGTATGTCTTCTCGATTTTGTTAATAATGAGTATTATTGTTCATTTTATCCAGGAATGCAATTTATGTCGGAACTGCCAAGCCACCAGTTAAAATTTGCAAGGTGTAAAAGGTAATATCTACGCACATTACACCAGTTATTTTTACCAAACTAAACATTTTCTCTACAATAAATACTTAAAGAGAAAAATTGGACCGGTATACCATTGTATAGCAAAAACAGCAGGAATAAAATAAAAAAATATGTATAATATAAATTTAAAAACTGTTAATTGATTTCTGAGAAATTGAAGAGCTGGCAACATCGCCGATATTAACACTGAATTCATCGTATGATTATTATTTTTACCTCAAAGTTACGCCGCTCCCGATCTGGCGCTGAAGCGGTCGCTTTACGACCACACGCTTGATCCTGCACACAACGCCGCTTTTTTTAAATCACTATTATTAAACTTAGTATAATGAAATAATTTTTAAAAAGATAATTAAAGGTAGAGATTTTTTTCGTTGTAAACACACTTTTTGTAAGATAACCAATAAGTAAGCCTGATATAAGGAGCATAGTATCTTTTGCTTTTTCACTGGTTATCTAAAGACCCCTTTGTTTTATACAAAGTGGCCATTTAGAAGTTAATTTTGGGCATTTCAGGTCATTTAACAAAAAGCTCGGATCCGTCAATTTTTAATTTTAGGGCGAAACATTTTGCAAACCGTCTAGCAGAGGTGAGACTCACCCCTAAAAATTTAAATATTAGAGGGCGTGACAGATACCTTTTTCAAAGGTTCTTGACCCTGATTGCAACTGTCAAGTTTAAAGTGTCTGCTGTTAGTTTTGTTGATATGACAGCTTGTTAAAATTTCGATTTTTATTTTTTTAATGTATAATAATAAATTGTCTGTAAGAGCAGGCTACTTTAAACTCAGGGGTTATACAAAGGGTTCAACGATCTTTTAAATTATACAGGGTGTCTAGTAACTTAACCGTTAAAACTTTAAGGGGAGATTCTACAATGAAAAATAAGAAAAAACTTTTTATGAACATATGTCCTAAACGTCTTAGTTGTTAAATGTTTTAAAAAAATATCGTTTTGTTATTTTTATTTTTTAAATTTAAAAACATCTCCTACGCATCAGAAGACATTTTTTAACAAAAACAAAAAAAAATACCAGTGTCGTCCATAAGGGGTTTAGGATAAATATTTAGAAAAAAAGGTACGCCACTGCATTTTTCTAAGATAAAAATCCTTTTTGAATAACCGTTTAGTTTAAAACAATTTTTTTTGTTTGATGTTCGGTTTTCGCGTAAATAAATAGAAACCATTTCTTGGCATGGTCAAATCCCTATCTAATTAAAGAATAAACACCAAAGGTTATTTTTTACTGTAGATTTTGATATTAGCATTATACGAAATCACCATGTTAAAAATGGTTTTTATTTTTATGCAAAAACCGTTCATTAAACAAAAGACGAGGATTCAAAAATATTTTTATTTTGTAAGAATGCAGTGCCGTAACATATTTTTCTTAAAAAATATTTACCCCAAACCCCTTATGGACGACACCGGTAAAAGATTATTTTTTCTGGTATGTCAAAAAATGTCTTCTAATGTGTCTTCCAATTTTTTTTTAAATATATTAATTGGTATAAATGCAATTATAAAAAACATTTTTTTAACTAAATTAAATAAAAACCAAAACGTTTAGGACATATGTTTACATGAACTTTTTTCCTTATTTTTAATTGTTGAATAACCCCTTAAAGTTTGTCGGTTGAGTTACTGGACACCCTGTATATCAATAAATCTTTTTGCCAATGTGTGATTTACCCTTAAATTTAAGGGGTGCGTCACACCCTCAAATAATATCTTATTTTAAAGATTGTTTAACCCTAATCATATCCCTTTTGTTTAAAGTAGCTTGCTTTTACGGGTAATTTAATATTATACTTTAAAAAATAAAAATCAAAATTTTGACTAGCTGTCAGATCAACGGATATAATAGTAGAGACTTTGAACTTGGCAGTAATCAGGGTCAAAAGACCTTTAAATAGGGCATCACTCGACCCCTCTTTCTATTTAAAAATTTTGGAGGTGGGTCTCACCCCTGCTAGAATGTGGCAATTCAGGGGGTGAAAGTGGTAAAAAAATGTTTCACCCTAAAATCAAAAATTGACGAGTCTGAGCATTTTTCCTCAGATTAGCTGGAGTGCCCAAAATAAGCTCTGTTTCGTTTTCAAATGGCCACCTTGTATACCAAACAATAATAGATTAAAAGTATCTATTGCAACAACAATTGAAATTATCTACGCCAGTAGAGAAATGCTGAATAAATGTCATTCTTCAGGCTTAAAAAATCAATAAATTTTGCACCAAAAACTTATGTATGCATTATCAAAATTTTATCAGCAAAAGTTAAGCGCTTGTGAAAAGTCCATTACACTTTGATCCGGCAAAAAATCAGTATTTTTATTTTAAATTTATTGCCAAAAATGGTTGCGTCATAAAAACAAATGTTTAAACTGTCGTCTCTTATTGCAGCTGTGTTTATTGACAGAAGACAAATGGTCTACACAAAGTATGCTGTCGACAGAATATAATGTTTCATACAGCGAAAAATGTGTGTATTGGATATCCATCCTGTGTAACGATGTGTCAAAGCAGTCTCAATATGCTTATTTAAGAGTACACTCATTAATTTAAACAACGTTTAATTTTAGAAAAGTAATGTATACTTATTTGCTGATTTGGTAACTGTTGGGCACTATTTGATTCTTAAAAGCACGGTGTAGACCATATCAAAACCTTGTTGTGTTCAGCGAATAAACGTGGTAGCTTATTGACCGTTGTGCCCTCTGTTGACAGTGTAAAAAATTTAGAGAACATAAATTCGTGAAACAGATACTCTACAGGGTGTTAGGAAAATAATATTTGAAACTTAAAGAGGTGATTCGTCCCAAAGTTTATTATAAATTAGGCCCGAAAGCACTCGTTATCAAAAAAAAAGTTGTAAAGAATTAAACTTTCTCAAACATTTGGCAACGCTGCAACACAACCGCGAAATGAGAGCTCGAGGTTCGCAACTAATTCATTGAATTGTTTACGTTGTTATAATATTTGTTAAAAATATGCTTTAAATTATTAAATAGTTTTACTCAATTTCTTGTGGCTAATATTTTTTATTTATTAAAATTTTTAGTACATTACATTTCCGTAAAAAAATGGTAGGACTTATCGATATGTGGACATACACAGCAATAACTCCCACGATTATTGGTCAGTCACTTATTTAAAACCATTTACCAAAAGAAGAAAAAAAACACAAAATATTTAAATTGCCTGTCTTTTGTGATCCAGTGCCTCACACTCTGACAGTATGTGGGATACTGTTTCGGTCTCTGCTCCACATAATCTGCAGTCCAGATCTCCGTTGTATAATCCCATTTTATTTAGGTGTTCTTTCACTGGAGCATGTCCGGTGAGGAAACCTGTGATCGTTCTTAGCTGATTCCTACCCATTTTGAGTAGTTCTTTAGCTCTTTTTGTGCATGGTCCACTGATGTATATTTTCCCATGCATGTGTTGAGGAATCCTTTCCCAGTGCAGTCTTTGCTGGTCCTTTACCCAGTTTTGTACCGCACTCCGGAAGGTACTCTTTGGCACTCCAAGGACTGGTTCTGGCCCGACGTATGTCGTGGCTGACCCCTTCTAGCCAGTTCGTCTGCGTTTTCATTGCCTCGAATTCCGCAATGCCCTGGCACCCACATCAACCTCGTGTTGTTGCGTTCCGCCAGTTCCCTGAGTTCCTCGAGGCATTCTAGTACCAGCCAAGACGATACCTTGGGATTAATTAGTGCACCAAGGGCTGTTTGACTATCCGTAAGAATGTTGATTGTACAATTTGTGCGGGGCCTTTGGTTGTTAATCTTGGTACATTGTAAGATCGCAAAAATTTCTGCTTGAAATACAGAGGCGTGGTTTCCCAGTGGAAAGGTCAAACGAGTGTTTCCCATCTCACTGTAGACACCTGCTCCTGACCCGTCCGTATACCAGGTTTGACCTCGAAGAGAGAGTCTGAAATTTTCGTTTGCCCAGTTCTCCCTTGGGTGTATTGTCACCTGAAAGGGTCTTCTGGGTACGATTTGTGGGGTCATATAGTCTGTCCTCATATCCATTATGGGACTCCTTATGATATTTTTATTTCCATGTGTCCTGATCTAACTTTTGTGTTGCTCAGGTTATTTTTCAGTCTGTATACCCCCATTCTCGCCTCCCCTTGTACCACTATATGCAGTGGCGGGAGGTCAAGTAGGGTCTCCAAGACCGCTGTTGGTGTACTTTTAATGCATCCCGCTATGCCAAGGCAGGCTAGTCTTTGCACCTTGCCCAGCCGAAGCATAGCCGTGTGCTGTCTGGTCTTGGTCCACCAAACAATGGATGCATATGTTATGGCTGGTTTCACCACAGTATTGTACAACCAGTGAACCATTTGTGGTCTTAGTCCCCACGTTTTGCCATATGTTCTGCGAGCCAGAATTAATGCTATTTCCGCTCTTTTGATTACTTTGTCCAAATGGTGGTTGCAGGTGAGTTTTGAGTCCAATATAACCCCCAAATACTTAACCTCCCCCATCATTGGTATTTCAGTGCCTTGAAGATTAAGAGGACCCAACCCCTCTAGTTTTCTTCTTTTTGTGAAAGGCACTATTCTGGATTTGGTTGGACTGATTTTTAAACCAACCTCTTCCGTCCAAGTAGCTACTATATTTAGAGCCTATTGCATTCGCTCTCTGACCGTAGTATTGAATTTGCCCTGGCATACAATGACTATGTCATCCGCATACCCTAAAACTTCATGGTTGTTGCTCTTAAGCCTGTCTATCAGCCCGTCCACAACAAGGTTCCAGAGAAGGGGAGATAATACTCCCCCTGTGGGCATCCCCTTGCTACCCGCGCCGACAGAGTTTCACCCAAGAGTGTCGAGTGGATCACACGGTCTTTTAGCATTCAGCCTATCCATCTGCAGCATGTTTCGTCAACTTGCCTGTGACGAATCGCCCTTGTGATCACTTCAAAAGAGGTGTTGTCAAATGCGCCCTCGATATCGAGAAAAGCTCCCAACAACACCTCTTTGTTTTCCAGAACGTACTCCACCCTTTGTACAAGGTCATGGAGTGCCGTTTCCGTTGACAAACCTGCTGTGTATGCATATTGGGCCTTGTGTAGTGGTCTGTTTACCAAGACACCCCCTCTAATATGCATATCTACCAGTTTCTCAAGTGTCTTTAGTACAAACGACATAAGACTTATTGCTCTTAGGGACTTTGCTTTATCCTGTCCTGACTTGCCAGGTTTAGGAATAAAGACCACCCTAATGTGCCTCCAGACTTTTGGTATGTATCCCAGTCCCAAACTTGCTCTGAGAATCGTGCAAAGCCTGGTGTATAATGTTATGTCGCCTTTCTGCAACATAACCGGATAGATCCCGTCAGGACCTGGTGATTTAAATGGTTCAAAGGAATCTATCGCCCATTTTAACTTGCTTTGATTTACCACTTCTTTTGCCACTCGCAAATTTTCCCCAGTACCTCTTCTTGGTATCGGGTCTAAATAGTGCTCAGTGTCTGGTGGTAAATCAATTATTTCGCACCCAGGAAAGTGCACTCCGAAAAGTTCTTCTAGTGTTTCCTTTCCGTTTTGTGTGTACCCCCTGTTCGTTTCTCTAGAGAGTTAATTGTTCTTTGAGGGTCCTTAGAAAGGATTTTTGGAGCCGAGCACATTCTGGAGTCTGTTCTACCTCCTCACAGTGCTTTCTCCATGAGTTCCTTTTTGCTTCCCTCAAAGCTTTGCTATAGCCAGTCAGGGTCTCGCGGTACTCGTCCCACTCCCCTGTTTTTTGGGCTTTATTATATTTTTTCTGGTTTCTGCCCTTAGTTTTGCGAGGTCTGTATTCCACCAGGGCACATTCCTGTTGGATTTCCTTGCAATTTCGGGACAGTTTTGGTTGAAGGCAGTCAGGATTGTGTCCTGCAGCTGCTCCGCTGCGAGGTCCAGATCTGCCGTATTACTTATCGACTTTTTCACTCGTTCTAACCCATGTTTTAGGTCTGCTTGATAAGCTTCCCAATTGGTTTTCCGAGGATTTCGATAGGTTTCTATTTCAGGACTATGACCTGAAATTGTGAAGCTAATGTGCCTGTGGTCTGAGCAACTCACCTCATCAGTCACATGCCAATTCTTAACAAAACTACTTATAAAAGTAGTTGAGATTGTTATATCTAATACCTCCTTCCTGTTAATGGTTACAAAGGTAGGTTTATTTCCTACATTTAAAATGTCTAAATTATTTGCCATTATAAATTGTAGTAGTGACTCACCTCTTTGGTTGGTGTCCGTGCTTCCCCAGGTCTGGTGGTGTGCGTTTGCATCGCTGCCGATGATGAGATGCGATCCATTGCCTCTGCATTCTCTCACCAGTCTTTCTACCTCCCTGGTTGGCGGCTGTTCGGGATCATCACTTGGCAGATAGGCCGAACCGAGGACCATTTCCCTCGTTCCTTCTGCCGTGTTGATCCTTATCTTTACCGTAGTTAGGTCCCTGAAACAGAAATTAATTAAGGGCAGTACCTTAATATTATTTCTTACTAAAATACAGGTCCTAGGGACCTGGGTGGATCTGCAGTAAATGAGCTCTCCACCTACCCCCGTAAGGCCTCTAATTTTGCCCTGGTTTACCCAGGGTTCTTGTATGAGGGCCACATCATATTTCCTCATTGATTTTGTAAGGACCGCTGATGCAGCCTTACTGTGTTGGAGGTTGATCTGGATTACTCGAATCCCCTCCATCAGGTCCCCGAATCACCCTGAAAGTTACCGTTCCCAAGCCATAAAATAACCTGAAACGGGCTGCTTCCTGGACCTTGTAGGTGGCCTCGTTGATGGAGAAGGTCAGTGTTTGGCCCCCTTCGCCCATCTTTTTGCTTTTAAGCAGCCAGTCCCCCGTCTCCAAACCAGGGTTTTGGACTGCGAGGCGGTCCCTGACCACTTTCTCCTCTGTGCCTGCTCCCGGTACAAACACAAAGACTATGGACCTCTTCAGGAGGTCCTTTGATTCGACGACTGTCAAATCAGCCCCTCCCAAAGTTGTCCCAGCCCCCGCACCGTCTCAGTGAGCCAGGCCTTGGTACGCGCATTTGCGCAGGTCATCCACAGAACCCCCGCGCTAAATGTGGTTCTCACAAACTGAAGCCTGTCTTGACTTCCCCCAGGGGTGTCAAAGACAGCCTGCTCCAGCCTGCTTCTGATCAGGTCTGCTTGATCCTGATTCAGGGTGGTATCAGGATGGCGCCGGTCTATGACAGCCATACTGATGCCTATTGTAGCATCCCTATAAGAGCCAGTCTGCGCGCTTGCGCCCCTGCTCTTTTTAAGGATTTTGTTGGTGGAGTACTCGAATCAGACAAAGGTCTTTTAGTACACGTTGTCTTCGTCTTCTCCCCACCTTTGATTTAGGTAACGTCGGTCCTTTGCCAGGCTTAGCCGGACCTGTTCCCAGCTTAGCCTGACTTGTACCCGACTTGCCCGGTCCTGCTCCCGGTTTATCACCTTTTTTGTTGTTGTTTTTGCCGGACATTTGGTATGGACTCTTTCGAGTCCACATACCGGCTGCCATTTTTGGGCCTTAAGAAGTTTCCTTCTTTGGGCCCCGCTTAATTTCTTGGTTTCGAGATCTATTTGATTTAGATCCCCAGTGACCTTGTCCACTTCAGGAGTGGAGTCCGCTGCCTTGGCAGCCCCTCCTTTATCCTGAGAGGAGTCCGTAGTCCGTACTCCTCCTTCTTGGACATTTTGGAAGGAATCCGCAGCCGAAGTTGCCCCTTCTTCCGTTACTGTTGAAGAGTCGCTCATTTCTGAGTCCTCCTCGGGTTTTTTTATTTCTACTTGTGTCCATATAGTTCCCACGAGTAGCTAGGGAAGAGTGCAGTCGCCCTTGCCAGAGCCCCGTATAGCAAGGGAAGGCTAGTAAAACCGGGGTGCGCCTGGTGCCCCGGAGTCCGCATAATCGTAACCAACTTACCCTTTGGCCCCGCAGTCGAGCTTTGTCAACTACGCCAAATCTTCGGCTTACGCTGTTCCACCTTGATTTGAGGGGGTTTTTATTGTGGTTTTCATCCACTTGGCCGGCCGGTTAAGGCAAGCCCCCATATCGTGATACTCGCGTACCAAAAACATTTCTTTAGTATCAAAAGCACTCACTGATGCAGCAATATATACTAAAAATAATAACATGTCAGTTAAATTTGGGTAAACATTACTAGCAATAATGTATGCAAGAAACTATCATACCATTTTTTGCACGATGTGGCGTACGAAGTTGTCAATTATGTGAGGTTTTTTTTATTGTATTTAATAAGCAAAGAAAAAAATTTTTAGATGAGTTAATTAATAAATATGATGTTTTGATAAATTTTACGCTATTAGGCATTTTTTCTCTGAAACGGTTGATTTTCGGACATAGACTATAGCAATTTTTTGCGTAGAATAATGCACGTAATCACCTCTTAAAGTTATGAACATGATTTCCGCAACACCCCGTATAAAACCTATTCAGCAATCAAAAAGTGTGTAATGTTAAATAATGTTTATTAATTTTTTAAAATATTATAGAGAAAAAGCCAATATGTTTAGTGTGAAATTTCAAACAGTGTGCTATGTTTATTTTGGTCCCTATCTATAAAATTACAGCCTGCGGTACAAAACATAAATAATTTAAGTGTTATAAAGGCATGTCATTGCCAAAACACTGAGGGCAGACCGCGCAATTATTTTGAGAAGGCGCAAAGAAAGGATAAGAGAAAAGTTGGGAAAAGTTGAATGGTAAATTTTGGTGAACGCTTTATCAGTGTCCTATTTCATTTTACTTTACAAAAGTAATAAAATTATAAAGTTAAAATAGGGTGTCAGATTGTGTTTTAACAAGTAATATATATTTTAAATATCTTTGGGAAAAGTTAGTTTTATTTTTGTTAAAACAGCCTATAAAGGCGTATACAGGGTGAACAAACTTAGAATGATAACTTTTTTTTACTACGATCACATGTGAAAATAGAAAATAGCACACGATTTTCATGCATAAAAATTTCTTTTATCACACTAGTGTTGCAAAGTACTTTACAACACTAGTGTAATATATGTTATGATGTCATTCTAAAAGATTGTCTTACGCCAACCAGAACACAAAACAGCTGTTATCGCTGTTGTTTAAACTAAATTTGGAATTATCGGGCCGTTAATTGGAATTACATTGAAAAAAATCATGCAATATTTTTAAGTAAAGACCTTAATAAATTCTAAAATGGAAATAGTTATACAAAGCTACTGGGTAGGTGAATTTCGATATAAAAATATTGTCAAACAGTAGTGAGGAAAAGTATACATTACCCTAGTGTTGCAAAGTTTTTAATTGTTTTCTTATTTCTTTAAAATTTAGTTTTTGGTGAATAATTTGTGATCGTAGAAAAAATACACACACAAAATGTACATTACTTGTGTGAAAATACGTTTTTACACTCCTGGGTTTGTCGCACTAGGCTGACACGTCGTGCACATTATTCCCACTCGTGTGAAATTAGTCAGTTTCCATACTTGGTATACACTGTGTCTACGTAAGTTGACGTCATATCGGAAACTTTTTTATTATTAATTTTACGAAAAAGCTATTCCTTATAAAAAGTTCTGCATGGTCCCAAACCTAAAATTTAATCATCAGATATCAAAATGTTTTGCTTAAAAGTAAAGTAGCTGTATTTTGCTAATATCGCAAATTGTTATAAAGAAAAGATATTCAGAATTAAAATACTTCTAAATATGCATTTTTGTTCATTCTGCGGAAATCGAAAAATGTTAAGGTTGTACATTAGTGCATTGTACATACATTCTTCTTGTTTAATTAAACATACATTACAAAAGTTTAGTTAAAACTGTCCTATGTCATTTATAATCATGAAATGTAGTACACTAATGTACTAATTTTTTTTTTTTGGTTAATAAACAAAATTGCATATTTAGAAATAATTTCTAATTTTAAACATCCTTTCTTTATAACAATATTTGATTTTAGCGGAAATACAGGTACTTTACTCTTACGCAAAAATTACATTTTTGGGCAAACCTCGTAGATAACTGATACAATTTGATATCTGATGATTGTATTTTAGGTTTTAGACCATGCAGAAATTTATATAAAGAATAACTTTTTTTCGTTAAATCAATAATAAAAAAATTTCCCATATGACGCCAACTTACGTAGACACACTGTGTAATATACTATATTATTGCAAATACGAGGTTGGTTAAATTAGAAAACTTATATTTTTCGTTGATAAACGTGCTGCCACCTAAAAACTATTAAACATCGCCTTTTAAATTTCTTAAAAAAACTTTTTAAAATGACAGATCCTGTATATTTCTACAATAATCGATTCCTAATACGACTTTTGAAAGAGATAAGGATATCTTCCTTTTCTTTATCCCTAATTTTTATTTTCTTGTGTTTCTTATAGAATCTCAGTGCAGTGCAACAAATATCAGAGTTTTATAAATTTAAATAGTCGTTAAAAGAGGAAGTTAGTGGTAGCTTGGCCATTTTTGGGCTTTGTCAACAAAGAATTTTCCGCTATTAAAAAAAATATTTACTTATCGCCCCCAACAAGACCTAAATACTGATGAAAGACTTGTCCCAAATATCGCATGGCTGATATCAAGCAACACATACATTATTCGAGCATAGTATACGATGGTACAGGGTGTAGCTAATATTTAAAATGGCGTTATGTGGTAAATGCATTTGCGCAGTATTTTTCTTACGTGGCACTTTGCATGTTGTGTGTGTCAAATGATAGGGTATAAATATCGCTGCCAAAGGTATTCGCCGCACTTACTGCGTTTCCTTTCTTTTTTTTTTGTTGTTGTGTTTCTTTCTATTTTCTAAGCATATCGTCGAAATTTGACGTGTTCAATCTGGATAATTTTAATTTACCACTAATTATGATAGACCGTGCTAGTTACGAATTTAATTCACACACCGTGTTTTTAAGTTTTAATGTTAACAGAACTGAATCCACAAAACCACATAATTTAACCACATGAATTCCAGAACAGAATAATCTGTATGTAGTTACTGTAAATAACGTGTCCCAAGTTCGTAAATGAGTTTAAAATCCAAACAACCAATTTTACAATTTGCTTAAATTTTAAACTGATATCTCTGTTTTTATTCGAAAATTATTTTTCGTTGGCGAATTTTTTTAAATAATAATTTTGTTGCAAAACCACATGTGTTCAGCAGATTTGATTTATGTGTTGAATATGATAATATTTGTTTTAGTTTTATTGTATTGTGTGACAATATGCGGTATTTTTAAACAATAAATTGCAATATTCAAAAATAAAAAATTCAATCTTGCAAATTTCTCAAAAAGAAGCCTTTGGAGTTTTTGAAAATTTGGCAAAACTGTAAGGGTAGTAAAGGACATATAGCTAAAATATTTATACAATTGGGGCACTCTTGAATATACCAGAACTTGATTGGACATACTCGTCACAGACTGTCAACTTACTGCACTTGAGACGTGATACTACTAATGACTACCTAAAAATGTTTTTCCGGCTGTATATCAACCCAGGACCTTCTGGATTAGTAATTAAAGATTCTGTTAAGTGCGCTTCTGAGAAGACGTCAGAACTGATCGCCATATGCACTTGCACAGTGCAGCAAGCTTATGGGACTACAGGACAAAATTAATAAATCCATTACCAATAAAAACAGACATACCCAATGTGATATTTTTGAAAAGCTCTTTTAACGATCTTTATAATGGTGATATAATATACAGGTTGTTGCATTTAAAAAAATCATACTTTTTGTCCTACCCTGTATAACCAAAGAGATATTATAAATTAAAAAATTGAATCGAAAATTACAAAACTTACCATATAAACTGATATTTTTGGTAATTTTCCAGGATAAACAAAAAAGTTCAGGGTGTGTAAATTTAAAACTGGACTTCCGGTGGTATTTATGCTTACTATACATGGTGTTTCACAACTTATCTGACAAACTTCAAGAGCTATTTCTACAATAAAAAATAAGACAAATAACTTCATATAAACTTGTGTCCTAAACGTTTTAGTTTTTGAACCACTTGGTGTTGATTTTTTTTTAAATATTGTTTTTTTTATAATAACTTTTATAACAATTTAGGTATTTTTTAAAAATTTGGGATACGCCTCCTATGTATCATAAGACATTTTTTGGCACACAAGAAAAAAAAAATGACCAGTGTCATTCATGAGAGGTTTAAGGTAAATATTTTTTAATAAAGAAATGGTACTGCACTTTGTTAATTGTTTTTTAATTTTCATTAGGTTTGGGATAAATTTAATTTCTCGACCTTTTTTATTTGATGTACGGTTTTCGCGTAATTAAATAAAATCCATTTCTCGGCATGGTCATTTCGTATCGATATTATTAAATTCTACAGTAAACATAATTTTGGGTATTTATTCTTTAATAAGATAAGGATTTGACTATGCCGAGAAATGGTTTCTATTTATTTACGCCAGCACCATGCATCAAATAAAAAAAGTCAATAGATCAAACATATTTTAGGTGTCTTAAATAACAATGTACCATTTTTAATCTTCTACAGATAAAGCAATATTTTAGGATATAAATCAATATTATTTAAATAGAGTGAAAAACATTTTTATCGTTTCGTTCAAAAGTGTACAACAGCTGCTTTTTTTAACAATAAGAAACACGATATTTATTAAAACGCAACACGATTTTTCTGATATTAAAAATAACAATAAAAGGCAATCCAGGAAAACATTTAGCCGCTTCTTTACCCTTATGCTATATTTATTCTTGCAAAGTTATTCTGAGGGAAAAGTTTGTATTACAGTTTAAATCCCGTAGCTGGTTCCTTTTACATTAATTATTACCGCCTTTAATTTCAAAGTTTGCCGATTTACCATTGAATAAACTTTATCAATATTTAAATATTTGCGCCTTTATTATTTAAGTCTTTAAATCTTTTGAATTAATAAGAACCCCCTATTTTATTTTGAATTATTTAGTTGTTTGCTGGCCAGAATAATTTTTCGCTTACGGTTCCCAACAGAGAAATATATGGCTCTACAATTATGCATCCTTATACGGTTTATCTTAAAAGGCCTTAAACTTTCTTGTTTTTTTTATTACTAAAGTCTCCGGGAAACGTACTACCCACGATGGTTTTCTCTTCTCGTCCCAATCTTTAAATATTTATTATGATTAAACTTTCTTTTATTTTTAGGAGCGTAACTAGAATTTTTAATTTATTTTATCTAAAAACTAAGACATGGGACCAACACTAAATATATACTGGTTGCTATTGGCCCCAAGAGATACATAAAATTGGATTTTTCAAAAAAGTTTATTTTTTGGTTATAATTGGCGTCAGAAAGTATTGCATGGAAAAATCCAAAGAAAAACTTTCTTTACCCTAATTTTTTTCCTAAGGCCAATAGCATCTAATATACAGGGTTCATTTTTAAAACTTACAACGGCTATATTTTCTAAACCACGACAAATATAAAAAACTTTCTATAATACCCGGGAGAATATAAATGGCGTATTTTTTTAATTTGTTAATAATTCTTAAATTATTTTATTTTAATTTAACTGGACATTTGGACAACTTTTTTATGATCAGCGAAAAGCATTTTTCGTAAGCTTTCTAGAGAGGTTCCGCATAAGGGGTGTTGCCATTTAAGATTCTAAAGTGACTGGGGTGCAGCTTAATCTCTTATCTCTAAAACTAGCTAAAAATATACGATTAACTATCGAAAAAACCATATATTATATTAAGGTATTACTAATATATCATAAGATACAAAGAATATAACTATTTTTTTTAACGAAATACTCCAGTCGGCAATATATTACTTTTAAATCAGTTGTTATGAATAAAAAAGCCATTAAGCCCCTATTTTGCTGGAAAAGTTTTATTTTAATATATCTTTTATAAGCTACCTAACCTAAAGAAAACTACAATAAATATTTGTTTCCTGCAAAAGTTTTTAAACATATTTATTTTTTTTGGGTTATTACTTTTTTGGTAGAATAGTAAACCAAAATTATTCCTCAATATGTGGATTTGATAAAACCTGTCTTTTATTTTTAACTTTACAACAAGCGTTGACCATTTAGAAAAATATAAAAAAACATAAAGATTTCAAAATGTACGATTTTTTTGCTAATATTGGTTGGTTGTAGCTGACCTAATAAAGATGTTTTATGGCACAACAGTTTACTAGGTAATGACATACCGTTTTTACTAAAAATATATCTGTTTATGATATACCGTTATTTATATTTAATAATTTTATATTTTTAAAAGTTTAAAAGCTTAAAAAATTTAAAAGTTTATAATTATAAATATTTGTCAAAAACCTTGATTAAATTTATACGCAAACTTAAACATTTCTGATTTAATGGCACATCATTAGTAACATTAACAAAATCATGTCCCATGTCGCAAAAAAGGTATCATATACTCATTCTTTACTTATAAGCGGCCTAGTTCTGCAGAGCAAAGACATATTTAATCTTGTGGGCGTCACATTTAAAAATGACCTTAACTGGCATAAACACATTGTATCTATAGCCACGGCTGCTTCAAAAAGTTTTGATTTCTTTTAGGGCAAAAAAGTATTTTCTTCTTTAATTTATATACTTTGTATGTATCACAAATCCCCTTTGGTAACTTGTTTTCATATCTGGGAAATGGCGTCGCCCACAACACTAAGCATTCTTTATTCCAACAAAAAGTGTTCGCCTTATTAACGATTCTTTGCTTACAGAGAGGCTTCCTTTTCTTGCCCATTGTCGGGCTGCATGGGATCTTCACTTGTTTATAGGTACTTTCACGGCTTCTGGCCCCGAGGAATTGTCCAGTATAATTCATCCACATGCAGTTTCCAATAGAGGGACTTATTGTGCCGCACGTATGCCTCCCTGAACAGTAGGGTGAAGCAATTATTTTTTTTTAATTTGAAATCTTGTATATGCGGAATAGTGGCCTTTGCTCAAGTGTATTACCTGTGCAAAATCTCATTAAAATCGTACTTGTTTTTGGCTGCCAAAACGACCCAATATTTTTATTTTAGTAAAATGTTACATTGCCAGTTAAGTGTTTTCAAATCAAATTTAGGTATATTTTAGTCTAAACCATAGCATTTACACTACAAATAAACAAGACTTCAAAAATATTTGCAGTTAAAAAAAAATCGCTATAATAAAAATTTCAATAAACTAGGATGGCAAGCTAAATATGCCAAAAAAAGTTTTTATAGTTTCTTTGTTTTCTGAAAGTTAAAATTTAAAACAAAATATTATTGGGCTTTTTTTAGAATAAAGATTTAAAAAAAAATTAAAATGTTTATATACTATGAAGCACTTGTCCTTGCATAATATAATAAAAGTTAAGATTACTTTAAAAGAAATAAGTTAATAAAATATTTAATATAAAATATTTATTTTAATTTCCGTTATATACATATATTAATAAACATCTTTATTCTGAAGAGAAGCCAAGTAATATTTTGTTTTAATTTAAACTCCCCGAAAACAAATAAACCATAAAAACTCATTATATGGCTAAACATTTTTACCATTTTTATTTTCTTATCTGGTTATAATACCCGAAAGCTGTATTTTTTAACCAGTTAGTCAATTTTTACAAAAGTAATGTGAAAGTTAGACTGTCGATCAGTAAATTTTTTAAATACCTTTAAAATAATTGTTTTATATTTAATATTTTATTAGTTTATTTTTATTATTTAAGGTTAAATCTTAACTTTTATTATATAATGCAAGACCAAAATAGTTTTTTATAGAACATAAACAGTTTAATTTTCTAAAATCTTTATTAAACATTTTTATTCTGAAGAAAAGCCAATAATATTTTGTTTTAATTTAAACTCTCAGAAAACAAAAAGAAATAATAAAATTATTTTTTAACATATTTAGCATATCTAGCTTGATCCTAGTTTATTGAAATTTTAATATAGTAATTTTTTTATCTGCAAATATTTTCGAAGTCTTGTTAATTTTTAGCGCAAATACTATAGTTTAGACCCAAATATATATTAATACTCTTTGACAAGAGCGACATTCTACAAAAAGATTTTTTTAATTATACAGTGTATTATATTAGTGTTATTTAGTAGACCATTTAAAAAAAAGGTTCTCAGATTTTTGATATCCGCTTTATTTTTTAAGATAATATTTTTTTTTTTTAAATTATAATTTTTTTAATATTGTCCTTCCTGTATTTAACAGTTTATCACAAACGTCCATGTTTTACAGATAATTTTAAAAGTTTATAAATACCCTGTTAAAACTGTATAAAACATTTATTTCGAAAAAATATTAAAACGTCAGTAGCGTCGCAAATGTAAAAAATATTTTGCTAATTAATAACTTCCTAAAGTTTCCGTAAGCACCATATATTTTGTATTCAAGAGTTTAATTGTTTTTTACAATTTTTATAAAGTATGGACATTTATCTCGAGACGGTTTTTTAACTTTCAGCGATCAGTGGCGTAGATATAATATATTTCGCCGTAATAATTGGTAATTCGAATTATTTTAGGGTTTTTATAGACTAACTTAAATCACACGTAAATATTTTTTAATATCTTAGCATTAAAAAAATAATAAACCTACAAAGGGTTTTAAAAATCATGGATTTCACATTTGTATTTTTTTTAAGAAAGCAAAGTTTAAATCCTTAGATGATTTTACGAAGGTAGTTTAAATAAACTTATGTTCTGACTGTCTTAATTTTTAGGATACAGGGTGGTAATCTTTTAAAAAAATATATGTTTTTATAATATCCGTGATACCACTTTAAAATTTTAATGAAATTTGGTACAGAGCCACTTTACATTAAAAGGAATTTTTGATGTAAAATATATCTTGTATTTCTTTCAGTAGCGTTCAAGTGGACTTTAAATTAAAAAATTTTAAGGAAAAATATAGTACGCTATTGTTTTTTTGTTTGTAACAAAAATTACTTTTATTATTTTCATTTACTTTTAAACAAATTTTATATCAGGTTTTTTTTCTATTATCTTCTACCAGATACCTCATGATACCCCTATGAACATGCGGAGAAATGTTTCATATGTTATTAAGCAAAAACCATTCGACGAAAAAAAACAAGATGTCAAATTTGTTTGGAAGTAAATTGCAATTATAAAAATATTGGTAGTTTTCAGAAAAACCAGTGGCATTCTATATTTTTCTTTAATATTTTCTTTTAATATATTTAATTCAAACCCCGCTCAAACGCCACTGAAAGAAATACAAAATGTATTTTATATCAAAAAATGCCTTTGAATGTGAAGTGGCTCTGTACCAAATTTTATTAAAATTTGTAGAGTGATATCACAGATATTATAAAAAAATATATATTTTTTAAATTTTACCACCCTGTATCTTAAAAGTTAAGACAGTCAGAACATAAAATTATTTAAACTTTCTTTGTAAAATCATCTAAAGATTAAAACTTATAAAAAAAATACAAGTGTGGAATCAATGATTTTTGAAACACCCTGTATGATATTTTTTTTTCTAAATACTAAGATATAAAAAAGTGTTAACGTGTGTCGTAATTTAATTGATTAAAACCCTTAAATAATCCGAATTACCAATTATTCCGGCAATGCGATAATTCTCTGATAAGTAACAAGAGCATTCAGAAATATATTATATCTACGCCACTGATAGCTGTTTTTGCAAAAGTAAAAACCGTCCCGAGATAAATGTCCATACTTTATAAAAATTATAAAAAACAATTAAACTCTTGAATACAGAATATGTGGTGCTTACGAAAACTTTAAAAAGTTATTAATTAGCAAAAGAAAATTTTATTACATTTGCGACGCTACTGACGCGTTAATAATTTTTTTCAAAATAAATTGTTAATACGGTTTTAAAAGGGTACCTATGAACTCATAAAATTATCTGAAAAAATTGACCTCTGTGATAAACTGTTAAATACATAAAGGACAATATTAGCAGCAGCTCGCAGAGGTCGTCCTTTCTCCTCCAAATTTTTAAGTATTCAAGTCTTGTGTAAACAAACTTCCTCTACCTTGCTACAAGACACACACGGTATTTAGGCTTTAGCTCGTGGATTGTCCAAAGATTAAAAAAGACATGAATTTAAAGAAGAATTTGCGGTAACTTGATCGTTCGGTTCGGTTAATTTCGGGATTACTGTTACATTGCATAAATTTATAATAAAAAAATAGTTGACATAAACACAAAACACTTATTTAATGTGTAAAGCGTTAAACTGTTATAAAAAATAAGACTTTATGTAGTATACTAAAATTGAGTATTTTCTCTCTGATAACAATAAAAAAACATTTTTTTAAAGTCGTAAAAACAGATATTTTTTTTCTTCTAAAAGACATGTTTTTAATTTACTTACTCAAAACATTTTATCTAAATAAATAAAATTTGGGTTTTTTGTAGCCCTGAGAACACCGTCAAAGAGAGACGTTCTACCTGTTATTAATATTTTACTTGAAAGTTATTTTTTAAAAACAGACTAAACAGCAAATTTATTTGTCGTATTATTTTATTTTATTTTATTAAATAAATAAGATAAATAGGGTGTCTGTTTATAAACAATAACTTTGCACACTGACTAATTCGCTGACATAACCATTAAACTATCTATTCAATTAAAACATTCATCAATCAGGAGTTTAAGGTCACCTAATTTACTAGTGAGGAAAGGTAATACATTAGAGGCGCCATTCTTGCTGTCATTATTTTTAAATATAGGTCCTATTTATGGTCATAATAGGCAAAAAAAACTTTTTATACAGGGTGTCCAAGAATATGTGGGCAATCTCTTGGATTCATATGACAACAGATAAAAATAATGTGATAAAGTTCGAAAAGTGACGACCCTGAAAAAATCGTTTAATTCTTAAATAACCTTTATATCACATGGTATAATAAAATAATTTTTTAATATAATAAATACCAGTTAGGACTCCTTAAAAGGTTATCCTTGTAAAACACTTGCCTTCTTTAGTTCGCCAGGGGCGGACTAACCCTTACACATTACTACCAATTATTTTTACACCCTGTATGAAAAAGAGATACAAATATAATTTTTAAATAGTTTAAAGCCTTAGCTTAAAAAAATGGTACTCTTGTCCGATGTTGAGAAAGTAGAGCTGCTTTCGAGAACAACAACATTTTGATTAAATAGGGTTGTATTTAATAATTTTGTTTACGGTTTGACATAGGCTTCCTGTATTTTATGCATTTTCTATCTTTAATTATCGAAAATTATGGGACCCCTTTACAATGCTGCAATATATTTTTTAGTTTCGTAAAATAAATACCCCTGGCAAACTAATGAAGGCAAATGTTTTTACAAAAATACCATTTCAAAAGAATCCTTACTTCTATTTATTAAATTATTTTAATATACCAAGTACTATAAAAGAAAAGAACAAGAAAAACAGATTTCCAGCGGCGTCCTTTAAGGGCACATATCTGTGTTAAGAGGGTCTTTAGGAAAAAATGTATAGAAACTTGTCACAATATTTTAACGTGTTCTATATCAATCCGAGAGATTGCCCACATATTCTTAGACACCCTGTATATCTACTTTTTTAACACATGGAAAAATAGGTAGCTGATTACAAAATGTTTTAAAAATATATATATGTCGTGCACGAAAAAATAATTTCTTTGTTATTTCGCGACTAAAGTTTAAAAACTTAATCTTTTAGCAACTTTTCCAAGTGCAATGTAGAGTTAAATCTTTATTTTTCCTCTATACACTTTAAAAGTGGAGGTAAATTTACAAATAAAATTCAATCCATTCTAATGTTAATTATTTTTTTATGAATATATTAGCTGTATATTCACACTAATTATGTAAAATAAACAGGGTGTTCTAACTCTATTTATACAGGAAATATCTTTGTGCCTGTACCAGATACAAAAATAAAAGCATTTAATAAGAAAAAAACAAAGATTTTACTACAAAGATAGGGTGAAAAACTGTGGGAGTTTTGTTTAAAATCGTAACATTCCATACGGATCAAAAGTCTAAAATATATTATATGCCATGGTTATAATATGGTAAAGCTGAAACGAATAAGACAATCTGGTATCTTTTATTAAATCTTAAAGAAATTTTGAAAAATTGTTTGTTCTAAAATATGTATATTCTTTTGAACCCCGGGCAGATAATAATTCTTTGATTCTTTAAACTTGAAATATACATGGTGATCCAATAAGTTTAAGGGGTGGTTCTACAACAAAAAATAGGAAAAAAACACATATACTGTTTACATAGAGAACCTAGCTTGTTTAAACGAATGCGAGTGAATTTAAAAGAATTAGATAAAAATTGTTTATTTGGATCTACTTATTTTATTGGCAGTATTAGTTAATATGAAAGTTATCTCATAAACAAAATTTTCATTGTCAAGAAGGTTTTTTTTTTAAATGGAATACCTTCATTTTTCTTTTTTCATTCTACATCAAAAATTTAGAGCACACTATACGTTAATTATTGCTGGTTTTTGAGATATCAGAAGAATATTTATATACTCATTATCGGGTAAAAGTGAAGAAAAAAATGTTTTTGGTTCTAATAATACTTAAATAATTCTATCAGTGTCTGAGTGATAAATATTATAATAACATGTATTTAATTACCTTCTTCTGTAAAAAACTACTAATAGGTATGTTAGCAGCTTCTGTTTATTCTATACACATATTTACTTTTTGCTATTTAGGTTAATTGTCGGAGTAAGTCCATGATTTTTTTACAAAAGTTGTAGGGTTATTAAACGAGCATATCCTAAAAATATTTTGATATATACAGAGTGCCAAAAGTTATGACTAAGAAGTTAGTTTTTTTAATTGTAACCCCTATTTTTGTTTTCAAATTTGAATTCAGCATAAAATTTGCATAAAGTACGATATTTTATTTTGGCACTTGTGGCGGTGTTGCCGCGCTATTTATAATTTACTGAAACTTTCGTAAAAACATGTTACCCTTAGGTGAAAACAAAAATAAATTAGTTATTAATAATACTTAGCTAGGTGTTTTAACATACTAAAGACCACAAAATAAGTTTCTGTTAGAAAATTTACTAGATCATATACAGGGTATATTTTTATAGCATGGCCAATATCTTAATATTTAAAATGCTAAATCTTACTTTTTAATGCAACACCCTGTACATTAGGCCATTTTTAGATTTTAGAAATAAAAATAAGGTAAGTTTCTTTAGCGATTCCTTTACCAAAAATGTAGGATTTTTTTTGATATTTAAGGATTTAAAAAAACATCATGACAAGCATTTTCTTTATAATGGGAATCTTTGTTATTTTTATTGGAATACCCAGTATATTTGTCAATATTCTTAAAATATTTTATCTTTTCCTTTTAAAAATGTTAGCTATGATAATTTAAAGCAAAAAGCATTTATTGAGCGCTAAAAACTTCACTGCATGGAAATTAAGAATATTTTTTAACAATAAAAAGCTATATTTAACGTTACAAAAAATGTGGCAACAAAGGTATAGGACAACTTTATGCAGGTCGATAAATGCGTTCGTTCTTGAAATATCCATAGCTTATGTTACATTTTTTTAAAGGGAAAACATGATTAATTATAAATATTGACAAAAATACTGGGTATTTGGTTTAAAATTCCAAAGTTCTTCTTTATTTAAAAAACAAAACTTATCATGAATTTTTCAAAAACCTTAAATATTTCAAAAACCTTACATTTTTGGTATCAGCATTACAATAAAAACCTACCTTATTTTTATTCCTAAAATCTAAAAATTGTCTAACATACAGGGTGTTCCATTAAAAAAATTAAGATTTGGCATTTTAAATATTGAGATATTGGTCATGCTATAAGAAATACCCTGTATAAGATATAGTGAATCTCCTTACAGATATTTATTTTGTGGCCCTTAGTGTGATAGAAAACACTTAGCTAAGTATTAATATTACCTAATTAATTTCCGTTTTTCTAATTTTCGGGTAACATGTTTTTTACTAAAGTTTCAGTAAATTATAAATAGCGTGGCAACATCGTCACAAGTAAAAAAATAAAATATCGTACTGTATGCTAAATTTTATGCTGAATTCGATTCTGTAGGCGAAAATTGGGGTTACAATTAAAAAAAACAACTTCTTAGCAAAAACTTTATTTTGGACACTCTGTATACATCAAAATATTTTTAAAAATCTACAACTAAATATATAACTTTGTTTTCATATCTTGTTAAACAATAGAAATATTGAACTTTTCCAGACAATTAGGCCACCCTGTATATCTAGAATAAACTAAAAAGCCATGAAAGGTTATTAATTGCATGTTATCATAATATTTGTTACTCTGACACTGATAGAATTATTTGAAAATAATTGGGTCCAAAATATTATTTTCTTTTTTCAGTTTTAACCACTAATCTGTATTACATAATGCAAGCGAACCAGTCGAATTTTGGTACCATCAAGCACTGCTAAGGTATTTACCTTAACTGGCTTGCTGTTAAATAAACAATAAAATCTTTTGGGAACTTAATGGGATATCGGACTTCTTATAACGTCCCGACTTTATCTTAAAATCAAGCAATAAATGGCATATAGGGTGTAATACATTTTTGATTTAGAGTTTAATAAAGGAGACAAACAAAGTGAAAAGTTAGGGGCCTTCGTTGTACCGTATAAAGATACATAAGTCTGGGAACGGGTTAAACTAATAATATTGTTTTGTTTTAGATTCTTGGGCAGGCTATTATGAAAAAAAGCTTCTGCATAAACTACTAGACAACTACAATGTGCTAGAACGCCCAGTTGCTAACGAGTCAGATCCGCTCCAACTAAGTTTTGGTATAACCCTAATGCAAATAATAGATGTGGTAAGTTTTCAGTTTTTCTTTTGTCCCGTCGAGATATTTCAGCCAGTTAGGGTAGTCAAGCCAAATAAGCTTTTGACCTCCTACTAATTAAGATAAAAGATTAAACTTTCGAAAATGATTAAGTTTTATTAAAATTTGTGGTTAGCTTTTGTCAAAAGTTTTACTAGAAAATTTTGGTTATATATTTTTTCTCTCTTATCTTGTAAATAGTTCCTTTTAACCCAAGCAAAGAGATAAACCACTATGTTTCGTATTAAAAGGTTTTCATCTCTATTAAGTCGAAATTTATTTTAAAATAATATCTAAACAAATCATAAACGTACGTTTTCTCATTTTAAACAATAAAAAGTTTACCTTGTTTTGCCAATGTTTGTAACAGATGCTGTAATTTTGCAATCTTTTTTACAATTACATGCTCTGTTAGGGCAAGGTCTGGATATTCAGGAGGCTACTGAAGAAGATTAATACCAAAAGCTTTAAAATATCTAGTATTACAATACCAGATACACAGGGTACTCTTAAAATTGAGTAATTCATATTAGAAGTTTATAGAGCTCTGTCAAGAGAAATTTATACAGGTTGTTTCAAAATAATGTTTAGAAAATTTAAGGGCAGATTCCACTATTATTATATAATTTTTTTATATAAACATGATTATTTAAATTTCTCGTTTTTAAGATACAGGGTGTTAAACATGTAAAAAATGTTTGTTTTTTTAATATATTAAATATCCTTTACCCAATATTGTTTTAATGTGGCAGTGGCATTTATGGCATTAAGTGGGTAATTTATCACTAACTTAAGCCATTTTTTGTTGTTAATACGGTTCAAAACATTTTAAAAACATTGCATTTTCTTGCTAAACAGTGACGTCATATACGTCACGTATTTAACCGTTTTTGAATACTTTCGGGCAATGGTTTAAAAACAATATAGTTTTCTATGTCGGGCGGGCATATGCATTAAACTCATTAAAAATTTTCTTTCGGCCATTTTTTTTAACTTTTAACATGATTGTCAATGGCAAGTGAAATTTTTTTATATTTGGTATAAACTAAAGAACATATTAACCCTGAAAAATAAAAATCATAATCATAACCTAAAATCATATTGGGCTGTGACGCATCGGTTTGAAATCTTACATTTTCTTGATTCTAATATTTTTATTGTCATTTTCGAATACGGTTTAAACTTACGAATGCGCTTAGCAAGAAAATTTGACTACATTAATTACATTTAATGAGTCCAGTGGCGCCTCAAGCGGCAACTGAAGAAATATTTCTAACAAAAAACGGTACGCCACTGACTGTGCAAATGTGTGTACAATTTTTGTGCTCTCTTTGGACTAGCACATAAAAATACAAACTTTCTTAACAACATTCTGTAACACTATTTTTAAAAGTTACTGCGGCTGCATTAATTTTACTATTTTATTGCTTTCACAAACAAGTATCATTTTTATTAAACAAAATATATAAGCTACATTTTATCGTATCCTCAGCGCAAAATAAGATTGAAAACATTTTTTGATTTTGTTAAACCATATGTAATTTAAGTTTTATGGTAAAGTGGCAACTAGATATAAAAATAAAAAATAAAATTAAAATATATAACAATACATTTTATTCTTTTTTATACAATATATCCGTACTAACAGCGCTTCCGCAAACTTGCAAAGAAAAAAATTGCGAATAAAAAGTTTTAATCAAAAAAACTTTGTAATTTTTTCATATGTCTAATAAAGTTAGAACCATACGGAAAACTTTTTTAGTATTTATTTTATAAAAAAAAATATTCTTTATAACAAGTCCTGCATGATCCAAAAACTAAAAGGCAACCATTAGATATTAAATTGTATCAGTCATCTACGAGGTCTGGCCAAAAATTAAATTTTTGCTTAAGAGTAAACTACCTGTGTTTTTACTAATATCGAAAATTGTTATAATGAGAACACGTTTAGAATAAAAAATTAATTCTAAATATGCAATTTTGTTTATTTATATTTTTTTGCAATAATCAAAAAAATTAAATTGGTCCATTAGTGCATTGTACATTCTTCTTATTTTGGTAACAGTAAATTTAAAATTTTGATTTTAAATTGTTAAATGAAACCTAAAATTATAAAATATGTTACACTAATGTACAAAACTAAATTTTTACTATTTTCAATTTTAAATAATAATAATAAAAAGAGTTTTGTAAATGAACAAAATTGCATATTTTTAATTCTTAACGTTTTTTCTTTAAAACAATTTTCGATTTTAGCAAAAATACTGGTAGTTAAGTAAAAATTACATTTTTGGCCAGACCTCGTAGATGACTGATAGAATTTAATATCTGATAGTTGCCTTTTAGTTTTGGCATCATACGGAACTTTTATAATGAATAACTTTCTTTAGTTACCCATATGGTTCCAACTTTTTACACACATATACGTTTTAAAAAGTTCTTTTAAATATTATATTTAAACTTAAGTAATACCACGATAAGGATTTTAAATTTTTAAGGGTTTATTAAAATATTTGGGTGAAACATATTTAGATTTATGTTTGTTGCTTTGTTTATAATTAATAAATTATAGGTAAAAAACTATTTTTAAAACAAGCTTCTGTAGGAATGTATTAAAACTGGTCCGCCATCTTGGGTGGGTATTCCGCCATGTTGGATGTAAAATGACATTACAGTTAACCATGCACTGTCATTCGAACTTAACGTGTTTACCAAATTTCTGCCCAATCGGTTAAAGACACGTTCTTTAAAATTAAGTTGCAGAACTAACCTGAAGTTACATACATAAATTGAACATACAGGGTGGCCATTTAAAAACGAAACAGAGCTTATTTTGGACATTTCAGGTCATTTAAGGAAAAACGCTCGTACCAGTCCATTTTTGATTTTAGGGTGAACCATTTTTTGCTACTTCTACCCCTGAACTGTAATCCGTCTAGCAGAGGTAAAAATTACCTCCAAAATCCTAAAAGAAAGAAAGGTCAAGTGATACGATCTTCAAAATAAAATATCTAATAATCTTTTTAGCGAGGGTGTGATTTACCCTTAAATTTTAGGGGTCACACCCTCGACTAATATCATCATTTTAAAGATCGTTTAACCCTTATTATATTCCTTAGTTCAAAATTTTGACAAGGTATCATATCAACGAAAATAATAGCAGAGACTTCAAACAACGCAGTTGAAATTAGGGCCAACAGACCTTTAAAATAAGGTACCATTTAATTCCTCTTACCATTTAAGATTTTGGGTGGTGAGACTCACCCCCCAAAATCTTACATCTTAGGAGGTGAAAGTAGAAACAAAAGATTTCCTCCTAAAATCAAAAATTGGCGGGACCGACCGTTTTTCCTTAAATGACCTGCGCCCAAAATTAGCTCTGTTTCGTTTTCAAATGGCCACCGGTATATAGTATTATCCAAATAAAATAAATTTCATAATCAATAAATAGGGGCATTTTTAAACAAACACTTAGACACGTCAATTGAAATTTTAAGTTGCGCAATTTGTATAACAGTAAAAGATAATACAGGGTAAGTCATGTAAAGGTGGCTAATAACAACTTTCCTATTTTAATTACAACAACAAACAAAAATGTTTGCAGATTTATTGTAAAAATTTCTCCGTCCTACGAAAAAAACACCGTATGTTATATGGATTCTTATATGCACAATGCACATACGGTGTTTTTCCGTTGAACGGCAAAATTAACAATAATAATTAAATAAAATTATTTTATTACAAAAATGAGCTACAACACGCAATATTTATATCTTATTTAGGTTTTAATAATGTGAAAGTAAAACATAAATCATTTCAACATTCCTTTAAACTAATAAAATAAATAAATGTGTATATATACTTTAAGATTAGGATGTTTGACATTAATGTTTATTTTTGTAGTTTAAAAACAATTTCCTTTGTTTTAATGTTAGTTTTTGCAATAAATCTAAAAGCATTTAATATTGTCATTACAGTTAAAGACAGGTACGGGACATAACACCTGAAATGTGTTAAGAATGTTCTGAATAATCCAAAAATTAAATAATATGCATTAGACTGGGCAAAAAACAAACAATTTTTTTCTAATGGTACTGTTAAAATATTGTTTATGACGACGAGAGAAAATAACCTAAGTTTTTATCCCTTAATATTAACATTAAGGGTGCATCAATAACACTATTGATTTTTCAACAATTGTTGCATTTTTTATACAAAATTACGGAATCAGTAATCTTAAACCTTTGAAAAATTCATATTCTTAAAGGAAGTTAAATTCTCTACAAAAGCTTCTAGTAAATTTTCCTAGAACGAGCCGTTTTCTTATAATCGCGCCTTAAACATCAATTTTTTTAAAATTTTGTTACTTAGATTCTGGATTTTAAACTACCATAAATATCAATATGTTTATAAAACAAGTAATTATTTTTAAGAATAATTTTATACTCTACAAAAAGGTCTCAACATTTTTTGATAAATTCATTGCTTTTAAAGTTATTCAATGTTGAAATAAATTTTTATTTCGATTTTAACATTAAATAACCTTGAAAGGAATGAATTTATCGAAAATGTTAAAAGACCATTTTTGTAGAGCATAAAATTTCTCTTAAAATAATTTTTTGTTTTATAAAGATTTTGATATTTATGGTAGTCTAAAATCCAGAATCTAAGTGACAAAATTTTAAAAAATATATTTGATGTTTCAGGCGCGATTACAAGAAAATGGCTCGTTCTACTAAAATTTACTAAGAGAGATTTTTTTGTAGAGAATTTAATTTCCTTTAAAAGTATGAATTGGTCAAAGGTTCAAGAGTGACTAATTCCGAAATTGAAAAATCAATAGTGTTAATAATGCACCCTTAATAGTTATATTAAGGAATGAAAATTTCAGGATGTTTTTCTTTCGTCGTCATAAGCAATATTTTCTCAGTACCATGGGAAAAAATAAATTGTTTTTTTTTGTCCCAGTCTAATATGCATTGTATTTAAAATTAAAAAGTTGGTATAGGTCACCGTTACATAACCTTATACAGGGTGATTCAAAAATCGATCATGAAACTTAAGGGGGTGATTTTACTTGACAAAATAAGGCTAGAGCTTTTTATAAATTTTTTTCAAAATGTCAATTATTTTCGAGTTACAAGCCGTCAAAGTTTAATTTTTATTTTGGTTTTTTCGCCATATTGCATTCATTTTTTAACCAATCCAGTTAATATTTGGCACACAAATCGAGCTTGGATTCTAAAATTTTAAGAGAAAAGGACTTTTTTAAAATACCGCCAGAGGGCACATTAAACTTTAAAATTTATTTACATCATACCTTTTTATTTTGACAGATAGCATAGCTTTGAGCGCCATTTTATAGACAATTAAAAACTAAAAATATGGCACTCTTGATTAAAGTCGATAAACCTCACAGTTTAGGCACAAATAGACATCAAAGTTTTCATCAATTTCAATCAAATTACCTACATACATACAGGGTCTCCAGTAACTCAACCAACAAACTTTACAGGCCGATTCTACAACAGAAAATAAGAAAATAACTTTATATAAACATATGTCCTAAACGTCTTAGTTTTTGAACTTTTAAATATTTAAAAAAACTTTTTTTTCTTTATTTTTAACACAACGTAGTTCAAAAACTAAGTCGTTTAGGACATATGTTTATATGAAGTTTTTTCTTATTTTTTGTTGTAAAATCGTTTGGTTAAGTTTGTCGGTTGAGTTACTGGACACCCTGTATGTATGTAGGTAATTTGATTGAAATTGATGAAAACTTTGATGTCTATTGGTGCCTAAACGGTGAGGTTTATTGACTTTAATAAAGAGTACCTTATTTTTTAAGTTTTTGATTGTCTATAAAATGGCGCTAAAAGCTTTGCGATATCTGTCAAAATAAAAAGTTATGATGTAAATAAATTTTAAGTTTTGGGTAAAGTGCCCTCTGGCGGTGTTTGAAAAAAGTACTTTTGTGTTAAAATTTTAGAATCTGCAAAGCTCGATTTGGGTGCCATGTATATATCCACTGGATTGGTTAAAAAAATAAATGTAAACTTAGACGGCTTGTAACTCAAAAACGAATGACATTTTGAGAAAAATTATATGAAGCTCTACCCTTATTTTGTCAAGTAGAATCACCCCCTTAAGTTTCGTGATCGATTTTTAAATCACCCTGTATATTTTTGTTGTTGAAAAAATGCCTAACTTAATACTTTATTCGACTTTCCTTGAAATGCCTCCATTTATTTATAATAAAGTTTTTTTTTGGCCGATAAACCTGTATACAGTCCAATTAATTTGGTATTGGAAGCAACACACAAACAACATTTTGCCAACAAGTGTATCTGGGACTTTATTTTTAAGTTGTAAATTAGAAAATACCTTACGCAAATATTTTAAGGCACAGCTTCATTTTAACGGTTTAAATAAAAGTTATTAGAAGATGAAAATCTTCGTGGCAAGAAATTTGGTTCTAAGGAATTTCGAGTCAAGAATTTAACGAAGCCGCTATGCGTGTCTCATGAGAAATATTGTACTTTTATTTCTATTTTTGGAAGAGTACGTGGTTTTTTGTTTACATATTTCTTTTAGTACAAGCTGTTAAAGCATTAAATTTAAAATATTTGTTATGTAGGGTGCCTCTCGAAAATCTTATGGGCTTTTTCTTATATTCCTCTGATCGTACGAATCGTCAAACCACGTAACATGTGCAATACGGCCAATACTTATCCCTTAGGTGCCACTCTCATGTATTCTTTTACAGTCCATCTAAAGAAACACATTTTTTTATTCCTAGACTCTTTAAATTGTTAAGCCTACTGCCCAAAAAAGTCCTCAGGTTTTAAACCTTTACAGGGTGGTCCCTAAAAATTGATCAAAATTCAACTAAAGAATTGTTAGGTTAGAAAATTGCGATTTAACTGTACTTATCTCAGTACAAAAGTTGATATTAACCGCGATACAAGGTGTTAAATTTTAACAAATATTTTTAAATTATTTTGATATTTAATTTAATTATTGATTATTAATAATTCTTACATATTGTACCTTTTGGTGTCGAAAGCATAAGATAGTTTATTATTTTACTCGGAAGGACAAGGAAGCACAAAACGTTCAAAGTTGAAAAGGTGGTGTCCTCTAGTTAACACATAAAAATTTACATCATATATGAAAAGCTTATGTCGGAAAACCCCACTGACATTGAGTTTTTACTGCAATATTCAAAACGTATCAAATACTATCAAAATAATTTAAAAATATTTTTTTATTTTAATACTCTTTGAAATATTTTAACTTCACAATTCGCAAGTTAAATTTTTGCCCAATACTTACGATGTACTCTGTATATTTTTAATAATTTTTATTTATGATCTTTGTTGTTTAAGCTAAACATTTACACTAGAAAAATTATCTAAGCCAACCTACAGCAAAAATATATAAATCAGAGTATTTGTGACTTGCCAAAATACTAAACCAAAGGGCGGTTACCAAAAGCTCATCAATTTTCGTAACTGACACTTTTGGTATTAAATTTAATTTATGCCTTGTTTTTTAATCATCTTTATAAGTAGTGTAACTGTTTAATAAAGATGAAGAGTATTATAGAGCTGACCTAGCTTGAATTAACATAGTAAGATATTATGTATCGTAAGCATTTTAAACCTTGCAGAATTTAATATTTAAACAAACACAGAAATATACCCTGGTTCACCACTAGGTACTCTGCCTAGCCACGTGTAACAGAACAATATAATTATATTATATATTATATGTATATATATATATATATATATATATATATATATATATATATATATATATATATATATATATATATATATATAAAAGTACAAATATGCGGTTCTTGGCAAGATTTTTTTAAGGGTTCCTTTAGGGGGCAAAAATAATTTTTTTGTAAAAAATATTTTGTTTAAAAATAACTATTTGCTAGATTTTTTTAATTTTTAAGGGGTTTTCGGTGGAAAATCAGAAGAATAGGTATTTTTTATTTTTTTAGGGTGTTTTGGGGTTAAAAAATTCAAAATTGTATCAAACATACTAAAAAAAATTAAATTGGCCAAAAATTTTATAAAAATAAAATAATAATTTTAAGGGGGCCTTCCCTGAAAAAAAAAATCAAACATAATTGAATCTGCTCAAATCGACGAAATTCGTAGAAATATGCGGTTTTGACAAGATTTTTCCTATTTGTAAGGGTTCCAGTAGTGTATTCATGAGAGAGCCTCCTACTTCCCTGACAGAGCCTCCTCCTCCCTGAGAGAGCCTCCTCCTCCCTGACAGAGCCTCCTCCTCCGCTGAGAGAGCCTCCTCCTCCTCCCTTTCTTTGTGTCCTGATTATGAGTATTGTATGATAAGAGCGCTACCTGCTCCGTTTTGTTAAGAGTGCATAGGCGATAGCGATTCCTCCTCTTTTAAATAATAGATTATAATGTACATCTTACAAATACATCATAAAACTTTTCCTTCAAATAAATTTTAATTTACTTAGAAGTGGGGATTTGGGTTTATAAGTAGTCATCAAGGATATATTTATGTTCATTTATCCGTTTGCTTCTACGAACATGAGTGAATTAAATAACCAAATAGTATTGCTTCGAGACAAGTGGTTTGAAGAGTTAGATTTAAAAAACGAAATTATTTTAAATACTGAATATGGAACTTTTTATGGTAGTTTGATTGAAAAATATTCAAACTTAGTGTACGCTTGTGATAAATACCTGATAAACCATAATTTAAGGGAATTTGTGAAAGAAGTTATCAAGAATGGAGTTATTTGGGATATAGTTCACTTATGTGAATACATAGAGGATTCATCAATTAAGGAACATATTTTATGGGCCAATAAGCATTATCATGTAGATGAGTCGGAATAAAGAAACCAACATATGTGTAAATTTTAAAATATTGTAAAACCAAAAAGTAATACAGCAGTAAAAATATTAATAAGTTTTATTTAAAAATATATGCGTAGTATTAAAAAATTATACACCCACAACCCAAATTTTAAGTTAAACTTAAACCTAATAAAAATTGTTATATTTAAATTGCATTAAACGTAAGATTATGGTCTGGTTCTGTCAATATGCGGAACGCCTACTACACTATGCCATTGAGTCCGTTGTGCTTGACACTTCATTAACTTGAATGGGTGGTGGTGAGTCACTAGAGTTGCTATTCTCATCCTCCAACCACGGAAGTGGCGGCGGATTTACAGCCCAATCGGGAAGCCAGTCATCTCCCATATTATCATGCATGTCATTGGGATTTATGGCGTCATACAGCTCTTGTTGTTGCTGATGTTGCTCCTCTTCATTGGGTTGTGAAACTTCAGCGCCAGCGTCATTAAGCTCTTGTTGCTCTTCTTCATTGGGTTGCGGAATTACGCGAGCTACTTCCCTCCCATTCATTTCAATTATAATTAATTAAAAAAAACACACTTTAACAGAAAAATAAATAAAATAAATATTTGATGCTTGTATTTACAAGTAAACTTGGAATATGTATAGTACTACCTTAACTTAACACGAGTATTTATACATCTTTAACTCTTCCATTTACTGCTAACCTTAATGTGTAACGAGGAAGACCGCTTTGCAACAAAGGCCTCCGGCATTATCTTTCACCTCGTTTTTGGTTTTCGGTAAGCCTACAATAAGGGGCCCCCTTACCCCCTCCCCCCGCCGCCGGCGCACTCGGCCTTCGGCCTCTTGCGCCGGTTGTGTTATATGCCACCTTCCGCCGAAACATCACCTTCCACTTGTGTTTGTGTGCAAGCACTCGGCTTCGCCTCGTGCTTGTATTATATTCCACCTTCCGCCCAATAGCGCGCTCGGAGGCCTTCGGCCTCCTCGTGCGCTGAGACATCACCTTCCGCCCGCTAGCACGCTCAAAGGCCTTCGGCCTCCTCGCGCGCCAAGGCATCGCCATCCGTCCACTAGCCACGCTCTCGGAGGCCTCCAGCCTCCTCGCGCGTCTTCTTTTTTTCCTCTCTCTTTCCCTTTCTCTCCTTTCCTTTCTCTTTTTTTCTCTCCTTTCTTTTTCTTTTTTTTTCTCTCTTTCCTTTTTTCTTTTTTCTCTTTCCCTTTCTTATTTTTTCTCTCCTTTCTTTTTTCTTTTTTTTCTTTTTCTCTCTTTTCTTTTTCTTCATCTAAGTTTACTCATCTATACGTTTAAATTTATTATTTCCCGTGAGCTATAGCATATTACTCCATTACATACATCTTAACATTTCTTAGACTAGTGAACCCCAAACTCAAAGCCAAAAAAAAAAAATCACTTTTTAGAAGGTTGACCTACTTTCTCGGTGTTGACCTACTTTCTCGGTGTTGACCTACTTTCCCCGTCGAACGCTTGCTATAAAGAGAAGAGCTTGCGAGAGTTTCTTTAAGCCAGTTGTTCTACATAATTTAAGAAACTATGATTCTCACTTATTTATTAAACATTTGTGTAAAAATAAAGAGCAACTATCTGTTATCGCTCAAAATAAGGAAAAATATATTTCTTTTGAAAAGCATATCGAAGTAGGATCATATAAAGAAAAAAAAACCAATAAAACAATTAAAAAATATTTAAATATCAGATTTATTGATTCATTTCAATTTTTGCCTTACTCTTTGGCTAAGTTATCCAGCACTCTTACAAATTCACAATGTACAGAAATTCGTAAATATTTTAATGACGATGAGCAATTTAATCTAATTCGACAAAAAGGAATATTTCCATACAAATATGTTGACGATATTTCAAAATTAGACAAAACGGAACTACCAAAAACTGAGGAATTTTATAACGATTTAACAGACGAACATATTAATTCTGAAGATTACGAAAGAGCAAAACTTGTTTGGAATGTCTTTAATTGTAACACATTAGGAGATTATTCCGACATATATTTAAAATCAGATGTATTGTTACTAGCTGATGTATTTCAAAATTTCAGAAAAACTTGCTTAGTCAATTACAAACTAGACCCAGCACACTATTTTACGTTTCCGGGTTTAAGTTTTGATGCTTGTTTACGTCATACTGGGGTGGAGTTAGAACTATTAACGGACCCTGATATGCTTCACTTCTTTAAAAATAATGTTCGAGGGGGTGTTAGTACCTGTGTGTGCAGAAAATCTATAGCAAACAATTTATTTCTCTCAAATTATGATTCAACACAACCAACAAAGTATATTATGTATCTTGACGCAACAAACCTTTATGGATATGCTATGTCACAATACCTTCCGCAAAAGACTTTGTTTGGCTTTCCGAATCCGAAATTAATAAATTAAATATTATGAATATATCAAATACTTCTGAAAAAGGTTATGTTCTTGAAGTTGATATCGAATATCCTGAACATTTACACACAGACCATAACGATTTTCCATTTTGTCCTGAAAATTTTACTTCCGCCTGGTTCTAAGTATGCAAAACTAATTCCAAATTTAAATAATAAAAAAAAATATGTAATTCATTATACATTGTTAAAGCAATGTGTTCAAAAAGGGTTAAAGGTTACTAAAATTCATAGGGTAATTCAGTTTACACAATCGCCATGGTTAAAAAATTATATTGATTTAAATACGCAGTTAAGAAACAATTCTCGTAATGAATTTGATCGAAATACTTATAAATTAGCAAATAACAGTATATACGGTAAAACAATGGAAAATGTTGATAAAAGAATTTTATATTTATACATTATCCTCCAAACGTTATAAGTTGTCAAGTTTGTTTTAAAATAATACCGACATTGGATTACCCAATTCGTGCTATTATATGAATTATGGAATTATTAACAATAAAACTACAGTGTTTAAATATAACTTAAGCATTAAGGATAAAAATAGCCAATATTTTAAACTTTTATATAATTATTCCAACAAAACTACTTTTGACTCCAACTGGATAGAAATAAATAAAAATATTCTTGCACACCTAATCTTGCTTATTGTTCTAAATTACCAAATTTTTATTCCAAAACAAATAATTCTACACAATTTAGACATGAAGAAATTATTTATGTTATATTTCATAAAATATTAATTTATTCTTTTCTTTATGCATATTTTTATTGACATTATTTATTTGGTTTCTGTACTACAAATATAATATACAATAACCTTGGAAATTTGTTAAGGTGAAGGAAAGACCTATAAAACTTTTACAAAGGTCTATAACCTTTAGTAATTTTATAGGCGACACAAATGTATCAAAATTACAAAAGTAGTAATGGTTATTCTACCAATAATATATTTAGTGATGGCTATTCCAACAACAATATGGTTAGTGAGTCAAAAGTTTTAAATTCTAAAATATATTATTTAAATAATTCGTCTACAAAATTTATTCTTGTTGGATTAAGTTTAAGTGACTTTTCGCCGAAAATTGTGTTTGGCAGTAAATACGGATTTTCTATACCTTTCACTGAAGATCAATGGAAATTTTTTTGGGATATCAAGGAGTAATAGCTAACTACTTTCATTCTGACAATACTAACAGTTCTTCAGTTAGGATAAGTGATATCACATTATATTATGAAACATATAATCAAGTGCCTATCCTGAAAATTGCAAATGATAAGGGACATTATGTGTGTTTAGCCTCAGATTCTATAGATAAATTATGGGAAGTGCAATCACTGGTGGATTATCGGATTGAAGTTCTTAAGAGACAAAATTTTTATATTTATTTTAATTCATTTAAAGGAATTTTAAACCAGTCAAGTGACTTATTCACTAACATATATAAAAGTTATTAATCCAGTGCAAAACCCAAATAGTGAGAACATATCAACAATGTATGAGATATTAATAATTTATCCCATCGAGTTGGAATCAAAACTAAGAAAATAGGTGTCGAAAAAGAGAGACTATGAAGAAGTCGATAACCATCAATGAAAAGGCAAATTCCATTCATTTGTTAGTTAAGTAGAGTTTTGCATATAGACAGGCGAGAAAAAGTGAAAATCAAAAATTTTATTTGGACAGACTTAGTTTTAAGAACAGAATTGAACAATATGAAAATATTTTTAAACCTATTTTTAAGGAAAGTCATAGAAATAAAATATATTTTGAAAGATATAATGTAATTATTTGATTTTTGAAATAAATAAAAAACAATAATATTAAAAATAGTTTTATTTTATTCCCCTTAAAATTTTAGATAAATTATTACAATACATTGTCTTTAGAAATCCAGGAAATGTGTGATTTTTCAAACGCTAACCATTTAACAAAAACTGTGTTTCCTTTTCTTTTAAAATTATTTTTAACCAAATATACATCTAAATAAAATGATTTCCAAAATATTAGATAATAATTTTAGAAATGTAATTTATAATAAAAGGTTCTCTTAATAAAAGTATTTATTGTTTTACTTCTAAATAAAAAGACAAAATTCATATTAATAAACTTTTATTACTTCTTAATTAAAATTATAAAAAATAGAACATATTATATTATGTCTTTATTTAAAATCCATGAGTTATGTGTATTGTCAAATCCTAACCATTTAACATACACTTTGTTTCCTTTTTCTTAATATTTTTTCTACCAAATATGCATCAGGATATTTTACTTTTTGTAATTTTTCCTCATAAAATCCTCCTTGAATATCTTCATTTTTATCATCTTTTAATAGATATGTGGTTGGATTTGTTGATTTAACTTTTTAATTTGAAAAATTTCAGTAGACCAATTGGGAGTATATCCTTTATAAAACGCTTCTCTCTGCTTTGAAATGCGAACATAATCGTTTAACTTGAATTTGGTATGTTTCGGATCAATAGTTTTTTTATGTGTAAAAGAGTTCAGTAATATTAGTTCTTCATTTTTTTACTAACTTCAGAAGGCTTAAATCCTGTTGTAGAATGTTTTTTATTATTATATTTCTTAATAATTTCAGGCAAAATGGTATACCACTTATAGTTACCCTGATTACTAAAATGTTTCCACATAATTCCTTTTAAAGTTCTATTAACACGTTCAACAATACTTGCTTTAAGGTTGGAAAAAGTACTGTAATGATTAATGTTAAATTTTTTCATTAGTTCTTGAAAATGGGTGTTATAGAATTCTTTGCCCAAATCTGTTTGTAGATTCTTGGGTTTGGGTGCATTTTTTAAAATATTTTCCATCGCAATAGCAGTCTCTTTTCCTTGTTTAGTTTTTAAAGGGTGTGCCCAAACATATTTTGAAAATGCATTTATTACCACCAAAATATATCGATATCCTTTATTTAATTTAGCATAGGGTATCATTTCGACGAGATCAGCTTGCCACAAGTCATTTAAACCTTTAATAATCACTCTTCTTCTTCTATAGTTTTTTCTAGCAGCTCTATATAATTCATTTACCACTATTTCTTTTAAATTATGACTCATGGTTATTGGGTGTTACTATTCTTTTAATATTATGGTATAGAATTTTATATGGATTTATTTATTACTGTTTGCTCTAGATCTTGAATTTTATTATCCAAAGTTAAAATATCATCTCTTACTTCTTTAACTGAGACATGTAATTTCTCTCTTGCGGTGTTAAATTCTTGTCTGGAGGTTTCAAGTAGCTCTGCTATTGATTTTATTTTATTTAGTAGTGTATCATTTACATCCTTCATATATAAATCTAAAGAAGTTATTTGTAGAGATATATTTGACTTAAAATTTTTGGTGTCATAATCGGTTGATAATTCTTTTTTGCTACCGCAATAAAATCTTGTACTACTTGAAATATATAGTCTACCTCTTTTCCCGTTAATTTTAATATAGCACTGCCACTTTTATTCTTAAGTTCCTCAATTTGGTTGTTTAACTCCTTAATCTTATCACTATCAGTCTTATGAGCTGCAAATGTAACTGCATACTTCTGTCAAGACTTTGTATGCTTTTTTAAATATTTTCATGAATTATTTCAAAGTTTTTAATTTCTTCTTCCACTCTTTTGCTAAGTTTATCGGTATATGTTTGAAACTTTGAAATGTTATCCTTTGAAAGAGTTGTCCTAGCACTATCAATTTTTTCTTGAGTAATTGATCTAATTTTTAAAATATTATCTTCTATCGCATTAATTTTCTGCTTTGAAGCTGCTTCATCTTTTGATGTTTTAATTGAAATTTCTTCTATTAAATTATTATTTTCTTTAACCAAATTCCTAATATCTGCAACTTTATCAATATATTCAGATGTAAATTTTTCTTCAAATACTTTTTTTTTGCAATATTTTCGATATTTTCATTGTTATCATTTATTTTTTTATTTAAACTAAAAATATCCTTTTTAAGAATTGGCTCAAATTTTTGTAAAATTTTATTTTCTATGTAATTATCTTCGCTTTTAATTTTTTGTAAAATCGTATTTTCAACATTATCAAGAATATTTTTTTCCGTCAATGAAGTATCGATTTTGTAACGCTTAGAAATATGTATACCAAATTTATCCAATGTCATTTTGCAAATGGGCAAAAATCAATTAATGAAGTCTTTTATATAATGACATTGGCTTCTCTTAACTCTTCTATAATTGACACAATTTCATTGTTGTGACCTGAATGACCCGCATTTTGGGATGCTATAAGTAATTTTAATCTTTCTACTAGTTCATTAATATCATCGAAATATACATAGTCAACTTTTTTATTGGTTAAATTTAGCAAATTTCCACCGCGTTTTGCTTTTCTTTGAGGTGGTATTATATTAGAACGTGATTGACTTGAAATAGACACAGGTAGAGGTCTTCCAGTAGATTTAATGATTTTTTTTCATAAGATATGGTTTTATTATAGTTAAATATTTTAAATCGGTTGTGCCTTGCACTTGCTCATTTGGATCATGATTTCTTCAAAATGCATTAGTTCTAGCAAGTATATCCATATAGTTGTATAAATCAGAATTATTAAATCCAACAGGTTCTTTATAAAAGAGTAGTTCATATAATCCAGGAGTTCCCTTATATTCAAGATCACCAATTGTTATATTTGCTTTTTTGAAATCAATTAAACTGCTACCAATTTTTCATTTTTCTGTGGTTATGTCGTGTGAAAAACCATATCTGTGGTCTAATTCTCGATCTCCTTTAATTGCTGAATCAACAAATCCTCTTACCAATGGATCATACCCATCCAGATATTCATTATATGCATCGGTTCTAGTAATCTCAAGAATGTCTTGTCTTGTACGGTCTAATGATGGTATTTCTTGCACATCTTCATGGGGTTGTAACATAGTAGAACTTAATCTTAAACTATCGTCTAAATATTCTCCTTCATCATTTGTGTTTTGAAACGTTTCTTCATCTTGTAAAAATGATGGAGTTATTGATGGTAAATATTTTTTAAATATATTTGTTTGTCTTCTTTTGGAGTGAGAGGTTCTGAAGGTATTGGTGATAAGGAAGATTCCCGTTTTATTTCGGATTTTATTTCAGATTCTTTTTAATTTTTTGAAATAATTCATGCAACGGTTGAATAAGTGGTTTAAATTGTTTTTCCTGCTGTATTTGAGATTCAGCTATATCTGATTTTAATTCCTGAATTTTTTTCCTAACTGCTTTACGTGTCTTAACTAGCTCCCTTGCTTCTTTCTCATTCATGTTATTGCTCTATTCTTGGCAAGATTTGCATACAGACTATGAAGGCTTAAATAGACAATCCTTTTTATAAGTAAATAAATAAGTCAAACCCTTTGCGATATCTACCTGAATTAATATTCGAATCCTTGTCAATTACTAAAAATCCATGTTTTTCTTTCCAACACATTAAACATAACTCTTTAAATTGTTGAAATGACATATCTACATTAACATGATCATTATAAATATGTTTAAGATTTGTGGTATCTTGTTGAAATAAAATTAACAAATTGGCATTGTCTCGAATAAGTTGTTTAGGAATAAAAGAATATGTTTGACAAAGGTAAAAGCAATCTGTATTTTTATGTCTCCCAAAACAAAAATAATTCTTTACTATATTTTGATTGCAACAGACAATGTCATCAAAAATTAATATAGAATTTGGTTTTACTTCAAGTGGAGATATTATATTTTCTTCATCTACCGATTCACAATAACCTATTTCTTTAATAGGTTTAAAAAGTGTTCTTAAATACTCATATTTTGGTTGATATAGCGATTTTGAATAAACATAAATATTTTCAAATCTTAAACCTTGTGGATCTATAATCAAACTTATAATAATATTAGTTTTGCCACAACCTGAGGGGCCAACCACCAATCCTCTTTTACTGCTACCATTAAATAGTTTTCCATGTTTATTAAAATTGTTCTTTAATATATCATGATCTTTAATCTCAATTGAAAAAGGTTGTTTCTTAATCCTCATGCTTTTCTATATAAGGCTGATCTCTTTAGAAAACTAATCATTTACCTAGAGAATTTCACTTTATATAATGCTCGTTCCATCTACTTGTTTAAAAAAAAAAGAATCTAAAAAATCGGAAGTGGTTTCTTAAACACTTTAATAAACAAATTGCCATTCGAATTACATATTCCTGGTTATCAGTTTTGTGGACCAGGAACCAAATTAGAAAAGCGACTACAAAAGAGGTGATAAAGGAATAAATCCTTTGGATGAAGCTTGTAAAGAGCATGATATTGTATACTCCAAGACAAAAGATATAAAAGGTAGACATGATGCTGATAAAGTCTTAGCTGAGAAGGCTTTCTCAAGGTTTAGAGCCAAGGACGCTAGTTTTGGGAGAAAACAGCTGCTTTAGGTATTAGCGGTGCTATGAAAGTTAAAACTAAATTGAGAATGGGTATTAGAAAAAGAAAAGAAGGACTCGAAGAACACGTAGAGGTAAGGGAATGTCATTTTCTCAAGCTGTTGCAAAAGCAAGAAAGGAACTTCAAGGGAAAAAATTTAGAAGTTTAAGGGAAGATGCTAAATCAGCACTATCGGCAATAAAGAAAGTTGGACGAGTGTTACCTCCTAAGAAACGAATAATACCAATTCCAAAATCTGGTGGATTCTTACCGCTTATACCATTGTTTGCTGGATTATCTGCTTTAGGAGCACTCGGGGGAGGAGCAGCTGGAATCGCAAAAGCTGTAAATGATGCGAAAGCAGCTAAACAGAAACTTGAGGAAGATAAGAGACATAATCAAATGATGGAGTCCATAGCAGTAGGAAAAAGGGAAGTGGGCTTTATTTAAAACCATATAAAACAGGTTGTGGACTATTTTTAAAACCGTATTCAAAAAACTGTTAGACTATATACCTCGTAAAATACTTACAAATTATGATTTAATTAAATATGCTAAAATATTGGGAATACCAAATTTTCGGGGTATATTTATGAGGGATAAGCTGCCTCATAAAATTTAAAAAAATGAAAGTGCTATTGTAAATCTTGATGATGATAGTGGAAAAGGAACTCATTGGACAGCATATACTAAAAGAGGAAAAAATATTATATTTTGATAGTTATGGTAATTTGCGTCCACCTCTTGAATTAATTTCATATTTTAACAGTGATGGAAATAAAAACCTTGTAAAATATAATCATGATCAATATCAAAGTTATAATAAGACTAACTGTGGGCAATTAAGTCTAAAATTTTTGTATAAAAATATGTGATATTCAAAACAAATGTATTTTGCAAAAGTTTTTAAAGTGATATGTCATACAGTTTTGTTCTTAGTGACAATTCTGCTACACTGACAGCAGAATTTCATCCACCAATCTATCTGGATGAAGATGAAGATTATGTAATTGGTTTAATAAATTTTGAAACATTTAATGTTATTCCTAATATTGATGAATCAAATAATTCGTTTATTTATAACTTAAATGAAGTAATTAAAATCCCACCAGGCAGCTATGAAATAGATGATATAAATAGTTTTTGCAAAAACATCTTGAAAAAGAACACATCAGTTTTCATATGTTTCCTAACAATAATACTTTACGTACACACATTAAAACAACAGTCCCAATAACCTTTAAAAGGGAACAATTGGAAAAATTTTAGGATTTAATGATCCAAGATTTACAATCAAATCACGAACACATATCTGATTTACCAGCAGAAATTATTAAAGTAAATTCCCTAAACATAGATTGCAGTATCGCTGAAGGATCATATTTAAATGGTGATCCTGTTCATATAATTCATCAATTTTTTTCCCAGTGTAGCCCCCGGCTATAAAATAATAGAATCCCCCAAAATATTATTTATTTTCCAGTTACTGTTAAAATTATAGATAAAATTGTTCTTAAAATACTGGATCAAACAGGAAATCTTGTTAATTTTAGAGGAGAAACCGTAACGGTAAGACTACACCTTAAGAAAGTAGATAAATAATGGTTTTATTATACAGGGTGTAACTAAATAAGTGTAAAACATTTAAGGAGGTGATTCCTCATTGAAAAATATGAAAAGAAGTTCCTATAAACATGGGTCCGAAAATACATACTTTCCAAGATACAGGGTGTTAAACTTTTAAATAAAATAGGTTTTTTGTAATTATCTTGAATACCCTGTAACCGATTTTCTTGAAATTTTTCAGTGTTATTTCTAGTAATAAGGGCCAAAGTTAGGCATAATTAAATTAAAATTTTTAAGTCCAGTGGCGTCTCACGGGACATCTTATCGAAAATAATTGTTAAAAAATTTACGTCACTGACTTTTTGTAACTTTTTAATTTTTTTTTAGAATAAGCAACAGAAAATACAACTTTTTTATCTTTTGAAATTTTTTTGTATCTTGCTTCGTTTTCGAGAAAAAAATAAAACCGCTTTGTTGCTTGTTTCTTGGGACGGAATTTTTGAATTTTGACGATTTACTGAGCAAAAACAGTTAAAGATAGAGCAAAATTAATTTTACTTTTCCTATCTTAACTTTTTAAGGACTATCTAATGACATTAAAAAGTGAAGGTCAACTGAAGGTTAAAGAAGGTGAATGTTGAACCTAAATGTTGGACACCCCTGTATCTTAAAAACTATGCATTTTCGGACCTATGTTTATAGGAACTTTATTTTCAACCCCTAAAATTTATTTCCAATGTAACTTTTTGTCTTATTATTTGTTTATAATTTATTTCCGATAGCCTGTTTCATTCTAAACAAAAAATGTTTCTTGTTTTTTTTTTTGCCCAAAATAAACCAGTTCGCAGCAAAAATTATTTTACGAACAACTACAGAGATACATCGTCATAAATGCGAAAATACGAAACTAATCTATCTAGTAGGTCGCTATTAGCGATAGTGACAATTAAATTGGTATGACGCTGTCATTTTTTGATTTTTCGAAATTGAATTAATACTAATTGTGTGTTGTTGCTCTGTTCTTAATTTGTTACTTTAATAATTGACTTGTTATTAAAATGGCATACACAAATGAGGAAATGGCTGATATGCATTACGTTTACGGTCTGTCGCAGGAGAATGGGTTAGAAGCTTCTAGAGAGATATGCTGAAATGTATCCTCAACGGCAGCATCCTTCACATAGAATATTTGCTCGACTTCATCAACGATTACGAGAATATGGTTCATTCGACAAAAGAACGCAGGATTGAGGGGTCGCCATCGAGAAATACGAACACCACAGCTTGAGAAAGCAGTACTTAATTTGATTGAAGAACAACCTACTACCAGTACTAGAAAGATTGCTTTCCAGCTAAATGTTGATCATATGACGGTATTTCGAATTTTAAAGGAACAACTCTTATACCCTTACCATCTGCAACGAGTACAGGCACTGTTACCGCGAGACTTTCTGAACCGTCTTGAATTTTGCAATTGGATGCTGGTAATGATTAGAAGAAAATGTGAGTTTCTCGAAGACGATAGAATTCACAGACGAATGTAGTTTTTCTCGGGACAAGATTATTAATTTTTCATAATTACCACATATGGGCTGATGAAAACCCTCACGCTATTGTCGAAACTAACCATCAAGAACAGTTTTCTCTTAACGTGTGGCTCAGGTTATTGGGGATTATTTAATTGGGCCTCATTTTCTACCTCCTCGATTAAATGGTGAGGCATACGTTCAATTTTTTAAGAGAAGTGCATCCAGTACTGCCTGAGGAAGTTCCTTTGGGCGTCAGAAGGGGATGTGTTTTTTATGCATGATGGGGCTCCCGCCCATTTTAGTCGACAGTAGCACGTCAGCATTTAACTGAAACATATGCAAATCAGTGGATAGGTCGAGGAGGACCACAGAACTGGCCCGCTCGATCCCCGGATCTCAATCCTCTCGATTTCTCTATTTGGGGCCATTTACAGCCTTTTGTTTATCGTACTCCTGTTCGCGATGTAGAGGACTTAAGAAACCGCATCATTGATGCGTGCAGGGTAATCAGATAGACTCCAGGACTATTTGAGCGAATACGTGGCTCAATGCGCCGACGTCTAGACGCATGCGTAATGTCTGAAGGTAGACATATTGAACATTTACTATGATTTCTACATGTTGTGTGTTTTGTTATTAATAAATTAGTTTTGTTTATTACCCTTTAATCGTTTAATGCAGGTACTAACTACAAAATAACAATAAATCCAGTTCGCATTTATGACGATGTATCTCTGTAGTTGTTCGTAAAATAATAAAAGTCAGTGGCGTACATTTTTAAAAATTATTTTCGATAAGATGTCCCGTGAGACGCCACTGGACTTAATAATTTTAATTTAATTATGCCTAACTTTGACCCTTATTACTAAAAATAACACTGAAAAATTTCAAGAAAATCGGTTACAGGGTACTCAAGATAATTACAAAAAACCTATTTTATTTAAAAGTTTAACACCCTGTATCTTGGAAAGTATGCATTTTCGGACCCACGTTTATGGGAACTTTTTTCATATTTTTCAATGAGGAATCACCTCCTTAAATGTTTTACACTTATTTAGTTACACCCTGTATATATAATAATAAAGAAGTAATGTTCTTGAGCCTTAGAATAAACAATTTTTACAAAAAGTTTTTAATTCTAAGGCTCCATAATGACAAAGAAAAACACAGACATAACCTGGTAGAAACGACTACTTAGCTGGCTACTTTAAAATTACGGGGTCTCCAAATAAATGGATAACCCCGGGTCTGCATGAAGACGGTGACACATGTTTCATCCTTGTTGGGAATCATCACAACCTCTGTACAGGGTGTCCCATTTTGGTTGTCCCTTATGGGAAACTTGGAATCCTCGAGCTCTTTTTGGAGAAAACATTTATGGTAAAAATAGATCATCGCTATCGCGAAGCGTTTCAGAATACAGGGTGATGCTCGATTTTTCACTTTTTGAAAAGGCCCTGTAGCTTTGTTGTTATTACAGATACGAGAAAACTAATTACACATTATAAAGACACTTTTTTCCGTAGATTCCAGTGGCGTAGCCAAAAAATTTTTTGAGCTGTCATTTTTGACATATGACCCAAACATGTTTTTTTTATTTGGGACACCCTATAAATGATTAGGTAATTAAATTGCTTGTTTTTTTCTGATTAAAATAATATATCATAGTAGGTGGTTTAATAATTTTTTTACGTCAAATATTTGAAAAATTATGATTTTAAAGACACATTTTTTTATTTTAAAATTTAAAAATTTCCTACCACTTTATTTATAAATATATAGGTATGAAATTTTGGTAAATAATATATATGATGTAGAAGATTATTAATACGCATAATAAAATGATACACGGTGTCTCAAAAAATTAAAATAATTTTTTTAATTTTAAAATTTAAAAATTTCCTACAATTTTATTTATGAAAATAAAGGGATGAAATTTTGGTATTTGATAAATGTGATGGTGAGAAATATTATTATACATAAAAAAATGATACAGGCTGTCTCAAAAATTAAAATGATTTTTTTATTTTTAAATTTAAAAATTTCCTACAATTTTATTTATGAATATATAAGGATGAGATTATGGTGGATAATATATATGATAAAGAAGAATATTATATATATATATATATATATATTTTTTTTTTGACTAATTTTTTTTGTTTTTTTTGCTCTATTGGTAAAGTTGACATGGAGAATTCATAAAAAAATTTCCTTAATACCTCTATATTTCGCCATTGCTCAATAGCTTTCTCAGGAGTAGTAAACTACAAACAATGACAAAGAAAAGGACACATTAAAAGAATATATATGATAAAGTTATAGTAGGTAAAAATTTAAAAACACATTAAAAAATGCATACATACCGACTAAAAAAAACTTTACTCACAGAAATAGAGTTATTCCAAAACACTTCAAACCAACAACACGCTCAACATGGTAATGTAAATTAAAATAAAATATCTTGTCGTATAAATAATACATTCCTAAATGATAAAAACATAAAAACGTAAATACTTATCTTTTTTTAAAACAAAACAAAAGAATACATTCAACACATTATAATAACCAACTATATACAATGTGGGACAGTTACATGCAGTTCAAAATATAAGAATAAATATTACTAAGTTGACTAGTATCAGATTTGTAGTTAATGGAATGTTTGTTTTTCCTAATGTGGCACATTTTAAGGAATTATCTACTTTTGTAGTTACCTGGGTTGTCTAAAAATTTAACATCATCATAATCAAAATTATGATTAGTTTTTAATGGTGATCGACAGCAACAAGCGACAATCACTTTTAAGCTGTGTAATTTCAGTTCACTATCGAGACTGAAAATGAACGCAGTGTACCTTTCTTAGACACAAAGTTACTAAGAACATCGAATATTAAAATCATTTTGGATTGGTACAGAAAGCCGACTGCCTCTGATAGATTTATAAACTATACTCTAATCACCCGAAAAATCGAAAATATAATATTGTCATTGCAATGAAAAACAGGGTTACACACATTAGTAATGGTAATTTTATCAAAAATAATTTAAAAACCTATTTGACATTTTCGTTAACAATGGCTATCCAAAATATATTTAAAAGAAAACTAATTTATAATTCAAACTTTTATGATGGACCAACAGAGGAGCCTTATGAAGAACAAATAAGATTTAAGAAACTTCCCTTTATAAACAACTTAACCCACTTAATTGTAGCTCTCTTTAAGGACCTTAAACACATACAAATTGCAAAGTACAATATGTTAAAAATCGATAACCTTTTTTCTAAAGTTAAAGATAAAACTCCTTAATTGTCCAGTACTAATGTTATTTATCAGATTTCTTGCTTGGAGTGTCAGGGTTGTTATATAGGTCAAACATCGCAGTGGCTCAAACAGCGAATTACACAGCACAAAAGTGATTGTCGCCTAGAAAAAACACATCCGCTGCTGTCGATCACCATTTAAAAACTAGTCATAATTTTGATTATAATAATGTTAAAATTTAAGACAACCAAAGTAACTACAAGAGTAGATTATTCCTTGAAATGTGCCACATTAGCGCATTAGCCATTAACTACAAATCTGATACTAGTCAAGTTAGTAATATTTATTCTTATATTTTGTATAAATTGCATGTGGTCTCCGACGTGGCCTAGTGAACAGAGCTTTGATCTTCGAAGCCAGAGGTCGGCGGTTCGATTCCCAGCGGGGAGACATATTTAGGTAGTAGTTATTTAAAAATAACGACCGTGGTGGCACTACCGCGTTGTCTAAAAGGTGCTGTGAAATGCAACTGCATGTTTCAGTGCTTGGACAACGTTGACGGAACAGGGGAACGATGGGTTAAACATCTAATAACCCGACACCCACGGTACTCTGGTATTTAGACATAGACCTTCGTGGGATGTCAAAAAGATAAAAAAAAGTAACTGTCTCACATTATAATATGTTGAATGTATTTTTTTGTTTTGTTTTAGAAGAAGATAAGTATTTACGTTTTTTTATTTTTTTATCATTCAGGAATGTATTATTTATAGGACAAGATATTTTATTTTAATTTACATTACCATGTTGAGCGTGTTGTTGGTTTTAAGTGTTTTGGAATAACTCTATTTCTGTGAGTAAAGGTCGTAGACACCTTGATGATGCCCTGGTTGACTATAAATATCCTTTCTGTTTACCAGAACTGACAAATATAGGTGCCATCTCACCAAGAAATTCAAAAACAACCAGCTATGGCATCGAGAGGTTAAAGGTGGTAGGTAAAAGTGCGCCATCTTGAGCCTTGGTATAAATAAAATAATTAAAGGTAAAGTTCGTTGTGCATATGGCTCATTAATGACGGTAAAAATAAATAAATAATAACCTGTAAGATATCGGCTACCATGGTTGGTTGTTTAAAAATTACGGAGTCTCCAAAAGAAAATGGAATACCCCGGGCCCGACCAAGACGGCGACACGTGTTTCGTCTTCGTTAAGACGCTTCTTAAAAGTTGTAAATGACTCCGCTCTTATGTCGGAAACTTTCTTAACTTCAAGAACTAGCGAACATTGGACTTGTCGGTAACATTTGAATTTACAGCCTAGAACCCACATATATTTTCAAGCAACTATGTTGACACAAGCTGCAGCTAAGGCCTTGTAAATTAAGTGCTAAATAAAATTGAATAACTGGGTAGTTTAATACATTTTTATAATACATTGGGCTTATTGTAATACAAATAATTAATTTAAAAATGATATGCATTTCTTTTGCTTAATTGAAGGGTATGCCAAAACAATGTTCTAACCGACAGTCTTTATACCCATACGCATAAGCTCTCACCGTTTCATGCAAATCTCTCACAATTTTGTTCTTGTGGAGGTGTCAAAGCGATTACACACATCTTTATATTCGCGTAACAACGTTCTATGTGCACTGGCAAAAAACTCTTCTATATTTCATTAGAGCGGGCCAATGTCAAAATAAATACCCTTAAATCATGTTAATTTTTATAAAAACCTAAAGTTGTTTGAAACCATACTTTTGTATGTTTTTAATAACATATTTTTAGCACGTTACAATAAAGGACCTTTGACCAATTAAACGTAAAACAAGGTAGTTAGAGACCTGTTTCCGTTCGTAAGAGACTTTTTCCGTGTAAAAGTTGTAAGTGACTTGCATATAAAACGTTGTTTTATGGATATTTTTTTCTTACCTTCAGAACTTGTTATTAAAGGTTTATAATAGGATGTTTATTATTATTCTAAATCCATTAAAATATCTATAAGTAAGCAACCCAAATATTGTAGTTTTTTTTTCAGTTGACAGGAAAATATATAAAGCGTTTTTTTCGTTTTTCCAAAAACTAAACTTTTGGCGGGTAGAACGTTGTTCCTGCATACCCTTTAATAATAATAAACGATTTTTAGGGTGATATGATACACATTTTTTTTTGATACTTGTTTTAACAATGTTTATTAGTAAAAATATATTTTATTGTGCACTCGTGTGAAGTAATAAAACAAGGGTTCGAAGGTTATGAAACGTTTTTTAGCAAAAATCAATAATGTGCGAATACTCCAGTTATAGTAAGGTGATTCTACACAAGACGACCAATTTTAGGATTTCTTTTAGGCTGAAGTTTTTTCGTGCTGTACTTTTATTTGGTAAAAACGAGTTACAATAATATAATAACAGATATAAGTCCATTAGATAGGCGTTTGAAGAGCTAACAACAAAGTTTAATTAAAAGACTATAGAATAGAAGTTAACTAGCGCATCATAGTAGCTCTAGTTAAAAGTCTAAGATCGGTTTAAGCAAAAATGTGGTTTGTTTTTGTTATTTAAAACAAAATAAAAAATGTTGTCTTACATAAAGGAATACGTACTGTCAGTCTTGTATAACTTTATACATTTTTATTCTATATTCTTTGATGCCAAATTTTAACTATAATTGGTGTACTATGGTGTAATATACAGTACGTTCCTGAAAATCCTGAAACACGTTGATTTTTATTTTTTAAAAGGACACATTTTTGTGTTAAAATTTACTTTTTCAGAGTTATCCCTTCTTGCGCCAATACAAACGTCAAAAACTTTAAATAAAAAGGAGGGTAAAGTGATACCTTATTTAAAAGGGAAACAAAGTAATGGGTTAGAGGACAGTGCAAAATGAGACAACTTCTTAAACTATGCCGACGTTTTCGTCAATATGTTTTAATTTTTTCAAGGCTAGTTTAATAAAATAGATATCTTTGCGTTAGTCATAAATTAAACACATTGATAGAACACAAATGCTCATTAAACAAAAAAACAAACAAGTTAAACTGTTTTGTCATAAACTTTTAAACTTAAAAAACATAAAAAACAATTAGCCATTAATTATGTAGTAATAAAAACAACAGTAATAAAAAAAACATCGATGGCTCGAAAAAAATTTTTTGGCCTATGCTTTAGCAGACCCCACGTGGCCTGTGGTTTGGCAGACTCTTTGGTCTGTTGTTTGGCAGACCACTTGGTCTATAGTTTGACAACTGGGTCTGTTGATTGACTGACTACTTAGTCTGTGGTTTGCCAGACCTCTTGGTATGTGGTTTGACAAACCACTTGGTCTATAATTTGGCAGACCACTTGGTCTGCAGTTTGTGCAGACCACATAAAAATATTCAAATATCGTTAAAAATAATGTGGTTGTCGTTCAATACAACCCCGAAAAAGAAATACACTACATACTCCTTCCTTTAAAACTTCTTGAAAGGCACGTTTTGGTTAAAATCGTTCAATATCTAAAACGTAATGTGTTTTCGTTTTTTCGACCCCAAATTAGGATTTTAGACAAGAGCAGGGATTTTAGACAAGAGCCTGTGGTTTGGCAGACCACTAGGTCTAAGAGGCCTGAACTCTATTAGGTGTGCACAATCTCCCAATTTGATGGGCCGCCATATTGTACATTGTGGTGTATGGAGTTTCTGTGTTTGGGCGTAAATTTTTTGGATTTTGTGGAACTTAGGTTTTATTTTTAATATAGTGGTGTTATAAATTAATGTTCACATATGTGTGTTTATATTTGTAGACTATAGAGATTTTTGAAATATTCATTCAAGTACTTTTAGAACGATTTAGTGTTTACGTTGAAAAGATAATTTTACCTTTAGTTATAGTAATATTTTCAAGTACTTTTAATACTTTTTTCTGTTAAATACTGTTTAAAAGCAAACTTTTTCAAAATGCCAGTGACTAAATGTAAAAATAGAGGACAAAGAGGCGAGAGCTTAAGCTTTTACTTTTTTCAAAGGAAGCCTACCTTAAAAAATTTGGATAAACAAATGTCAAAACCCGATTATTTTAATCCTGACGCAACTTATGTATGTTCGGGCCATTTTGAGGGAAATGGTTTTGAAAATTTTTTAAAAATTAAACTTGTGCGTGATAAAAATTCTTCTAAAGAAGGATTTTTATTGTAAAACATACATTTGTCTGAGACAATGAAGCCTAAAAGTGACCAATCTGAAAGGTACAAAAAGAATAAATAAAAAAAAAATAAAAAAGCTGATTTCCTAAATTTGCTAAGCACTAAGTAAAGACTCAGTATCAATGGTGCAAATAATCGCACGAAACTACTGAAAACCCTATTGCTCCAACTTTTTTTTTTGTTGGGCTGTGTGATCTGAGTGTAACCTTTGCTAGTAACTTAAGTTTTACTTAACATGTCGATAATGCTCTGGTTTAATAAAGCGCCAGAGGACTAAACATACCTGTAGCAGGTCAAAATTATGTAGACACTGTTATGGTGTCACAACTACTTTAAATTATTAATTAAGCAAAGTACTGTGGGTAAAATTATATAATTAAAACAGTTCAAAGCGATTAAAAAAAAATATAATTCCTTAACATTAGGCAATAAGCAATGATTCGTTAACTGAGTTACAATAGCTATATTTTTCTAAACAAAAGGAAATATCAAAAAACAAAAAATACCGTTTCTATAAAACCCAGGGGGAAATATAAATATCGTATTTTTGAAAACACCCCTATTAACCCCTCAAGATAAATCCCCAGTCACTTAAAAATGTTAAAGATGGCAACACCCCTTATGTCGCACCTCTCGGAAAGCTTATGGAAATTGCTTTACATTTGGTTTTGGAAAAGTGATGGAAATATCAAATACTACCCTTAGAATTTTTAGATAACCATATTTTATTACATATTTATAAAAAAATCTAAAAATATTCCAAATTCTATTTAAATCTGTCCATTTTGTTTAAACTGTGCCTTTAATTGGGACATGTTATGTTCAACTTTTAGCTACTGTCCTGTATAGTTTTTACTTACCAACAATGACCTTTTAGCATACTTAGTTTTTATTATTGGTTTTATTTTGATACCTGTTGCATCATGTTAAGAATTCTACTCTGGAAGTTTTATTTGCCTGAGGGTGCCTGCTGCTGTAAACAAGTAAACAAAATATGTCAACAAATACACCTAACTACAGAAAAATTAAATATATTATTATAACAAATACTACCTAGCATATACATGTTATTCGTATGGGATAATGCATGTTAAGAATAGTGTTACTAAGGAAATGATTGATAGTATAGCAAAATACTTTTAACTAATTTCTAATAGGCAAAGAAAAATAATGCAATAAAATAAAGTATACACAGCAAATCTGTATGGGTTATAAAAGCTAAAAACATCATTCTATTCTAAAAAAAAGTCAAAGTCCTGGAGAGACGAGGATTTTTTCTTTTAATGTTTAATCTGTTTAATTTTTTTCTACTTTTAAAATATTACGCATACTGCTTAAATAACCTAGAATAATAACATTTTTAAATGACAAGAACATACCTATCTTCAGAAAACTTCATCTGCAATATTTTTTTAACTTTTTAATTTTTAACAAAACTCATAATGTATATATATTTTCTTGACTTATCTTAGACCCGTCAAAATCGCTCAGGTAACTATTGCTTAAAAAAGAGGTTCAAAACCTATTTGTTAAATTTTATTATTTTAAATAAGATTTTGGCATACTCAATTCACATTCAATTAGTAGGTATTTAAAGCCTTAAAAAAACTCTGGCGAAATGCTTTGACTCTGTTTTATATATAAAACTCTGAATTAGTCAAATTTATGGTCGTGAATTACTCTCTTTGAGTGAATTTTAGAATACCACATAAAAATACTGGGATTTACGACAGTCGTTTTATTTTATCATATCATTGTACAAACTATGATACTTATCGATTTTTCTAATTTAATGTTTAAAGAATTTGGGTAAATGTTTAGAAAGTTGCGACAATTCCGATTTTCACGAAATTAGGTATACGGGGTTTTTTGTGGCGCTTTTTTTATTTTTGGACAAACCCACAAAGGCTAAAAGCCTTAATACTAACGATATCGTGGGTGTCTTAAGCAAGGTAAGGGAGTTTGTTGACACGGGACTTAAATACTTGAGAAGATTTGGGAGAGGGGAAGAAAGACCTCCGCAGGCAGCAGGTTCCACATTCTAGAAACTCTAGTGATAAAGAACGAACAAAGTGGGAAGTTCCGAGGGCCTGTCCAGTTGGACCGTATAGGGATGCATACGCGCGGCACCACGAGTTTCTCTGTGTGGGAACCGTGAGTGGAGAACTATACTGGACAATTCTTCAGGAGCAGAAGCCATGGAAATAATGGAAAAGCGATAAATCCCCCACAGCCCGACGATGGGCAAGAGAGGAAGCCTTTCTGTAGGTGAAGGATCATTAATGAGACGAATAGCTCTTCTTTGAATGAAATCAAGAATGCTTAGGGTTGTAGGGGACGCCATGCCCCAGATATGAGAGACAATATTCCAAGGAAGGTCGGATTTGGGACACATACAAAGTGTATAAATTAGAAGGGGAAATATACTTTTGGCTCGAAAGAGAAATCCAAGCTTTTGAAGCTGCCGTGGCTATAGATACAATGTGTTTATGCCACTTGAGGTTACTTTCAAATGTGACGCCCACAAGATTGAAGGTGTCCTTGCTGTGTAAAACTTGGCCGCTCATAAGTAGAGGATGAATATTTGGTGACTCTTTTCGCGACAAGGAACATGATTGTGTTATGGATGCATTAAAATAGAAGAGATTTCTGGCGCCCCATCCAATACTAAATTAAGATCATGCGAAAGAGATATCTGCATCGCTTTGCGTTTGTTTTCCAAATCAGGTTTAGTGATGGGTTTAGGAACCTGAAAACTGGAGTGAGGGTACTATCGTCGGCGAAACTGTGAATGGAATTAGTTGTGGACGAGAGAATGTTGATGATGTGAAGAAGAAACAATGTTGGTGCCAGAACTGAGCCCTGAGGCACTGCAGCATTTACTTGGTGAAAGCTTGAAGAATGGCCGTCCACAATAACTGATATACGTCGATCAGATAGATAACTAGAGAGCCAAGTTCAGAGTTTAGTTGAAAGACCATAGGAGGGAAGTTTATTAAGAAGTGCGGCATGCCAGACCTGGTCAAAAGCTTTGGATATATCAAGAGCAACGATCTGGGACTCACCTAGAAACTCAAGAGACTTATTCCAGCAGTGTGATACGAAGGAAACAAGATCTGCTGTAGATCTTTTGTGGCTGAAATCCATACTGCCTGTCATGCAAAATTTTGTGTTTTTCTAAATACTTAAGAATTTGTGAATTAATTTATTTTTCCATTACTTTACAAAGAACTGAGAGAATTGAAATTGGTCTATAGTTAGATGGAAGAGATTTAGATCCTTTCTTGGGAATAGGTTGAACACGTGCAGCTTTCCAGCTCTCCGGAAAGATACCTGTGTCGTAAGGAATTAGGCCGAGCTAGGATTGGTGCAAGTTCTGGAGCACATTTTTTTAAAACGACTGCTGGAATGCCGTTCAGCCCAGACGATTTCTTGGTGTTAAGAGAAGAAAAGATACGCTTAATGTGTTTTACCTTAAAAATAATATCGGGCATGTAATGAGGAACTGGGGTAATAGCTGGAATTGGATGATTTACGGGAGGGTCAAGGGTTGAATTGGCAGCAAATTGTTTAGCAAATAGTTCTGCCTTTCCTTAAGCGATAGAAATTATTTCATCTTCCAAAGTTAGTGGTAGAAAAGAACTTGTATAAAAATGTCTACTTATGTTTTTCGCAAAGGACCAGAAAGAATACGATTGTCGAAGGAGTCTTTGGCTTTAGAAATTGTTTAATTGTAGTAGTTTCTTGCTTCAATGCGGGCCTGTCGATTTTCTGGACTAGGATCCTGTAAAAACTCCTTGTGAGCCTGAACTTTTAAAATTCTGGCTTTATCACAAGATTTGGAAAACCAGGGTTTGTTATTGGATTGTTTGGGGTTCTTGATGGTGTGTGGAATATAAGTTTTAATGCCCAATTGAATTGATTCAGTAAGTTGATTGCAACTTTCAGAAGGATCACGAGAAGAAAAGCAGATGAACTTCCAGGGGTAAGTGGCAAAGAAGTCACTCAGGTCATCCCAGTCGGCTGAGTTGTAGTGCCATACGGTGCGTGGTGGCATGCATTCATTTACCTTGGGATGTGCAGGGTAAGATATAGTAACTAAGCCATGATCTCAGCGACCTAGGGGAGCTGTGACAGATGCTTGATAGAGTTCGGGGTTGGTGGTAAGAAAGAGATCTAGGGGATTGGAACTATGATTTGGGACTCTAGGAAAGTAGGTGGGTTCCATAATAAGGTTGGTAAGAGAGTTACTGACTGCGAAGATTTCGGTTGCTCTGCCTTGAGGGTCAGTTTTTAAAGAGCCCAGCCAATCCCTATGATGGACATCGTCGCCAAGCACGTTTACTTCAGCCGATGGAAACCGAGAAATTATGCTATCAATCTTTGTTTAAGAAAGTCAAAGAATTCGACATAGGAATTATTAGATGGGGAGCGGTACAAACAGCAGATAAATTTAGTTGAAGACCTAAGGGAAAGTTTAAGCCAAAGGATATCGGACCTACCCGATTCAAGATTAGAAACTCGAGCACAAGCCAGATCGTTGCGGACGTAAGCACATACGCCACCTTGTGGGCGAAAAGACGAAATAAGTTCGTAGCCTGGGAAAAGAAGGTGGCTGGTTGAAGATTTAGAACTTATTTGAGTTTCCGTTGGAAACAGAATGTGGGGCTTAGATGACTGAAGGTGGTGATGAACGGAGTTTATATTGGTGTCCACATATATTTGCAAAAGAAATATAACTTCTCGATAAGGCCTTCCGGAACATTTTAGTTCTGGATGTGTCACCATCATTTGTACATAGTTTGGGGAGTAAAAGGAAAATAAGAAAAGAAAAAGAAGGAAGAAGGAAAAACTGACTCACCCACCCAGAACCCGAAACGTCCGTTAAGAATTTACGGGCCCTTGAAAGGGTGAGTGGGCTCATACCTCTTCAGGCGAGGAAAGCTCCTCTACCACCTACTGGCGCTGATCACGAATCTGAACAATTTTTCTTCGAAAACGTTTCGATCTTGAGATATTCGTCATCAAAGTTGGAATTCAAATTTTCCTTATTTTTACCATTTTCTTCCTTTTTCTTGCACTTAATTCCTGATACAACGCTAAATTAGCACACAATATTTCATTCAACATTAAAAAATCCTTTTAAAAACATATTTATTAATTTTATGCTTTTTTATTATTAAAATATGTTTTCTTTAAATCAAGTGGCAATGTCTGCAGTCATTCATAAACATAGGTATATGCATGGTTGCAGCGTTTAAGGAGTAAAAGATTTGTAATATAATAAAAAAAGAGTAAAACAACTGGAAAAAAAGGTTTTTAAAGATGTTTAATGTTCATAAAATATTGTGTGCCAATTTAGTGTTATATTAATAATTTTGTGCAAAAAGAAGGCGAAATATAGTAAAACTAAGAATTCTTTGAATTTTAACTTTGATGATGAATAAGTCGAGCACGTTTTCAAACATTTTTTTTAGATTCATGATCAGCGCCCCAAAAACCCAGTATACCAAATTTCGTTAAAATCGCATTTCCCGCAACTTTCTAACCAATTATCAAAAATTTGATTATATAGATTTGTTTAGGCATAGTTTAAGGATATAATTAGAAACAAATAACCTTTTAGCATGTAAGTATTTTTGTACTATTTAAAACTTATATTACTTTGTAAGTATAATAAATAAATAATTTTTATAATAGTTGCAGACATACAACATGACTTTTAAAAGGTTTTTCCAAATCTTCCTTTTAATGTATAGTATGCTTTTTAAACTTTGATTTTATTTATTTTTTGTGAAATGATATAAATAAAGAATTTTAATTTTATGTACGAATATTACTTCCACATTACAACGAATAATCGCATTAAAAATTTTAATTATTTCTATCGAAGATGGAGTTAAATGGAAAGTGCATGTCTAACATTTTTTTGAAATATTTTTGCCAAAGCTTAGGTTAACACAAACTGATATTACAGACGCGCATTTTTCATTTTAACACCATCTTCGATAAGTGTTAATTTCTTGTTACTAAGAAATCAAAATTCTTGATCTTGATCAAAGATATTCTTGGAATAGATAACGCCTGTCTAAGCTTATATTATCTTCAAAGTTTAGGTAAGCATATCATAATGACATTTTCACAGACAAATGTTTTCCATTCCTAGACCGTCTTTATTTAAGTTTTTGATCTCTATCTAATAAAAGTAGGTTGCCAAAAAGAGTGGTCCCACATCAAGAAATAATAGTAATATATATTTACATAGAGTTTATTCAATTACATTTTCAGAACATTTTAAGTAATAAATTTGTTAAAATATACTGTGATTTTATTATTTAATGGTTGCTTTATGCAACAATTTTTTTTGAAAATTATCTCAATAAAACTAATTTTGCATTTACATATTTATCAAAATCCCAATTGTAACTAAGGATTTTTGCCAATATAGAACATAAAAATATTACAGCATGGTAAAAGCTTTATGAGTCATACCAGGCACGGCAAGTTTTGAAATTTTATCTAGTTGCCATGTGTCAAATACTTTTTAGGAGCAAAAAAACTTCTTACCCACATACATTTTACTTACTCTATTTCATTTTGCCTGATAGCAGAAACTTTCAAACAGTTTAAAAAAACAAAAAAAATCAAAATTGTTCTTTTCTCATATTGGTGCATTATTGCATTTTTTTGTTTTTTTTTAAATCTGTTCAAACGATTTTGGTATCAGGCAAGAAGAAATGGAGTAAGTAAAATGTAGTGTGGTTAAGGACTTCTTTTTTTAGTTTAAAAAGTTTTGACACATGGCTCCCATATAAAATTTTAAGTCTTGCCGCGCGTCAGTCATACTTATTTTTGTAATTAAAAACCGATCTACATTTTATATACTTACTAAAATTAAACCTTCCATAAGAATTTTCTTACAAAATATTATTTTGCAATAAAAAGAAGTTTGGTATGTAATTATAATCAAATGGATTGTTATTTTGTAAAAAAATATATTACAAAATATTGTATATACTATTATGCTAATTTTTTACATTGTGGCATAATGTAGGTTTAAAACATTAATTTAGGGTAAATTTTAAAAACTAGAGATTAAAAATTACTTAATCAAAAATAAAAGATAAAAAACCGAACAGTCCTAAAAAAGATATCTTTAAACCACATCAACGAGCCGCCATTGCGTCTTTCACGAGTTGCCTATGATGTGACGTCACAAAAGGCCCACTCATGCGTATTATGGACAATTTTTGAATGTGCACACCTACACCGAGAGAAATCGGCCAATTAAATTATTTTTTTATAATAATGACAAATTAATCATTATTAATTACTGTTCTTTTTATAATAACGCCTATAAAACGAAATTGCTATGGTAATCAAATTCACTTTATAGGATCCGTCTAATTACTGCTATTAAAGGTATAATAGAAGCTATAAAAGACTGCAACAACAGTTATTAAAGAATATTAAGAAATATTTAATATAATAGGTTTAATTAATTTGCAAAGTTAAAATAATTAAATGATATTACAGCACCCATTAAACCCCTTTACTTAAATGTTCTTTAATAATACTTATTAAACAAGTAATAAAGATTATTAACAACATTAATTAAATCTATATTAAGTTTAATAATTTTAATTAACCCAGTTTAAAGAAAAGTAAAGATTTTTGTTACGAATAAAACCGAGGGACGCCGATCTTGACTGTCGCTGCCTTAGTAATCCAGTCGTGCGTTTATTCGTGGTTTTCAGTATTTTCGGATAGGTTGTACTCGTTTGCGCAGTTACAGAAAATCGTGTTGTGTTCTATGTGATAATTTCTTTAATGCTGCGTTCGACCTGCTTTTGTGCAACAGTCAGTATATTAATTTTTTTATTTACAAATAAAACACGTACACATTATATTTAATTACAGTGGCGGCAAGCTAATTGGAAACGATACTTAAGAAATAATTTAATAATTTTTATACAAAAATGTATACGAGAAATTTCAAATTTTATTTCAATGATACTTTTATTGTACTTCTTTTTTATTTTTATAAATAATTAAACATGTACTTATTTCTAATAATTTATTTTTTAGCATAAACGGAACGTAATTTTCAAATGAAAGATTTTCTAATTACAAACAAAGTATACTAAATCTAGCATCTAATACTTAATTGGATGGCCATTTGCTTCAATTACCTTCAAACATCTTCTAGGCATAGACTCTACTAAGTTTTTACACGTGTCAATCGAAATATCAGTCCATGCCTGTTTAATGGCGTCAAACAATTCGTCGAAACTTACATAATTTTTCGAAGCCACTTTCCGTTTTAATATCATCCAGAGATTTTCTATAGGGTTAAGGTCTGGACTACAAGATGGCCATTTCAGAACTTCAACTTGATTTTCTTGAAGCCAGGCTGTTACTGGTCTAGCAGAATGCTTTGGATCATTGTCGTGCTGGAATTTCCATAATACCGATAAATTTTCTTCTGCGTAGGGTTGCATCACATTTTGCATTATATTAATATATTTATTTTGATCCTGGTACCATTTATTCTATAAAGTGGTTCAACACCACTCCAAGAAAAACAACTCCATACGATGATGGAACCACGTCCAAATTTTACAGTTTCTTTCGTGTAACTAGGATCGAATTCTTTTTTGGTGGATGCCAAACAAGGCGTTTTCCATCTGAAACTAATTTATTTATTTTGGTTTCATCTGACCATAACACTTGCTTCCATTGTTGGATAGTCCAAGCAAGATGATGACTTGCAAATTCCAAACGACTTCTTCGATTCGTTTCCGATACACGTGGTTTCTTTCTTGGAACCCTTCCAAAATGATCTGCTTCGTATAAACGGTTACGAACGCTTCTAACGCGGAATTGCTGTGGATTTTCTACAAAAACTTTTTTCCGTATGTCTACAGCTGTTTCATGTGGGTCAGCTTTTGAAAGGCGAACGATACGACGATCTGTTTCTGCACTAGTTTTTCTAGGACGTCTCTTTCTGGGGACATTTTTAACTGTTTCATGTAACTTAAAATGATGAATAGCATTAAATACTGCCTTTTTCGAACGGTTAAATATTTCATCAATATTCTTGTACGAATAACCTTTTCTGTTTAAGTTAATTATTATTTGTCTTTCAGTTTCATTATAAATTTTTTGCGAACCCATATTTGACAGAAGAATGACATTCAACTGAAGCCCAAACAAAATTTTGACAAGAAACAAATGATATCTTGTAACCTTAATGATAAGTGATATTTTAAAGATACACCTACTTGATGTTTTCTATATGCAACTTAATGTTTCCAATTAGTTTTCCGCTCCGAATTTGCATTTTTTTTATATAAGGTGAAAAATAAATTAGTTGAAATAAGTACATGTTTGAAAATTTATAAAAATAAAAAAGTTAAAATACAATGAAAGTATCATTGAAATAAAATTTTGAATTTCTCGTATACATTTCTGTATAAAAATTATTCAATTATTTTTTAAGTATCGTTTCCAATTAGTTTGCCGCCACTGTATATATTTTTTAGGTATCCTTAGTACTAAAGTACCTGCAATCAGTGTCACACAGAAAGTCTGTAACATTTTTTAAACTTTTATTATGTTGTTTTTTTTTATTATTTTTATCATAAGCAGTCTTAAAAATTAAGTAGGTACTTTATTTATTTAAATTGCTTTATTCTATTTATTTAGGTTCATTATAAAATATTTGTCGGTTATTAAGTTTTTCTTTTGCATATTCATATTTCTTTTAAATTTGGGTAAAGCAAATTATTCAAAACAAAAAAATAAGGTAAGGTAATTATTATGCATACTTTTTGGTACCCACTGTCCAACCTAAATGCTTATTCGAATAAATTCGATGTACACATTTATTGAGACCTTGCACAGGATAAGAGTTTATTACTTAAATCAAATTACTGCAAAATTGTGATTTTTAGAAGTTTGTTTTGGTTTTTAAAAAATGTTTACATAGTTTCCAAAATATCCACAAAAAAAGTGTTTAAAAGATTTTAAATTTTGATGTTTCAACTTTAGTTTTAGTAACTTTACGGGCTCTTTTTTTGACATATTTATATTTTAAAATCATTATCAGAGCATTTTATAAAATAGATATCTGTAATTTTTCCTACATTTTTAAGTTGTGTTGTTTATTACAGTCATGTACCGCTAAATATAAACAAGTTACTTTGGAATTTAACAACATATAGCCTCTATTGCTTTCAAGGTCCCAATAGTGCGCAGTATTTTATTTAATTCTGTATTTTCAAAAAAAAAAAATTAATGAATGCACCCTATTTAGGATGTGTTTGCTTTTTTTTTCACGATAGTCCTAAATCGGTTCCAAATAAATTTAAAAAAATGTGCCAAATTGCAGCTCTTTATTTTAAGATTAACCGGGCCCTCACCACAGCCAAAGTTTTAAATGGATTTACAAGGTTATGCACTAATAAACGGATCATATTGAGACATGATAATTCTTATTGCAAATTTACCGCTCTACAAAAAGGTATTTTATATTTTTTGCTAACCCAAGTGGTTTAAAAGTTATTTGATGTCAAAATCATCAAATAACAAAAAAAAACACAAAAAATAAAAAAATTGATCAAAATCGGAGCTGTCTCTAAGGACTTTCAAAAAAATGATTCACTGACCCGACTTTATGTTTTTTTGTCGTTTGATGATTTTAACATCAAATAACTTTTGAACCAATGAAGATAGCAAAAAAATCATAAGATCCTGTTTTTTAGAGCGCGTAATTTGCAACAAGAATTATTATGTGTCGATATGATCCATTCATTGGTGCATAACCTAAAAAATTCCAAAGTATTAACAGAAAATTTTCCATGTAAATCCCATTTAAAACTTTGGCTGTGGTGCGGGTTTATCTTAAAATGGAGAGCTGCAATTTGGCACGATTTTTTATTTCTTTGAAACCGATTAGGACTATTGTAAAAAAATTCAAAATTCTAAATAGGTACCACCCTAATGCACACCCATGAAAGTCCTTTAATTGCCCCTATAAATCGAAAATTCTGTTTTGATTAAAGACTCGTATAGTGATTATTAAGCTTGTTTAATTAGTATTATTAATCTAGTTTACGATTTGTAATATTTTTAAATTATCACAACTCTACTCTTTAATAAAGTTTATTAAACGGTTTTAGTTGTCTTTATTATTATACTTTAATTAAAACACAAATTTATTATATTTAATTAAACTTGTTTAATTATTATTATTAAAGAAAAGCTAGAAATTTACTTTAATTATTATACTAAATGACTTTAGTTATCCCCTATTTAACGATAAAAATTTAATAGGGATTATTAAAATTTTAATTATGGGTATTAAACAGTTTTCTCAGTGTAATGGAGTTTAGACATCTTGACTGGGTCTGTGGTTTGGCTAGCCACTTGGTCTGTTGTTTATAAAACTGCTTGGCCTGTGTTTTGGCAGACCCCTTGGTGTGTTTTTTGGCAGACCCCCTTGGCCTGTGATTTAGCAGACCACTAGGTCTATGGTTTGGTAGACCACTTGGTCTACTGTTTGGCAGACCAAGTGGTTTACCTACCTTGTATTGATTTTAAAAACAAAAGAATTGTTTTAGACTTTCGCGTTAACCTAATTTATACGTTCCTCATAGTGGTGCATAGCAGTTTTTACCTCTTTAGAAACATATCCTATGCGGTGTTTAACTTTATTGATCATAAAAATCAAACACCAATAGTGCTACAAACCAAATTATAAAAAAGCGTGTTAAAAATAAGTTTATTTTTGTGAAATTGAAAATTATAGTCACAACTTTTGGGCAGTGTAGTGTTTATTACAAGTTGTGATGTATAATACAAAAGAGCACTGACAAAGAAAGCATTAAATTGTAATAACCGTAATTGTAACGCTTTTTGTAATTTAATATTGCTTGTGACACAACCTTTAGTAGTGGCTATTGCAGGATAGATAACTTTATTTTCATTTGCTACTATGTGTAGCGGACGTCTATTTTACTACAAATAATTGTAGAATTTCATGTAATTTTATTACTACCTCCCACAATTTTTCTGCAGTGTACTGTACGAATAAGGAAAATAAAGTGGGTGGTTTGTTTTAATCGGAATGCCTTGTATAATATAACAACAGTATATCTCTATATTTAAGCCTTCTAACTTTTTAAAGGCAGCATGTCAATATTCCACTACATCAGTATCTATTTAACGTATTGGTAGCATGTGTTTCAACGTTAACGTAAAATTAAACTGACAAGCTGTTAAAATAATAATTAGTTTAATGATTCAATAATTCTCTAACGAGTTTAAAACAAACGTCCATAATAAACCAAATAATTTATGAACTTAAATTTTCACTTCGGTAGAATAACCCAAAACACCCCACCAAAACACAATAAATAAATAAATCAGTATATTTGTGACTCTCCGAAATGGTAAACGAGGAAGTTGTATATTTTAGTCTTTTAATTATTGTTTCTGACATTGTTAAATTGCTCTAATTTAATTGTTTTTGTTTTATTGTAGACACTTTGTTATTGAAAAGTGTGGTAAAACGGGGTACTCAACCAAACTAACAGTTTACACCGTTGAATCACCCTTGTTTATACATTGTTCGATGCGCCTTAATAACAACTGTCAATCGCCCGGCTATTATTTTGGCTCAGGGCTGTAGTTGGTTCTGATTAGTTTTGGTTAGTACTTAAACTAACCTAAACTAAATGCAGCGTTATGTTTTTTTTTTTAATTGGCAAAGCTTTTTTTTATTTAGATTGTTAAAATAAAAAGGCATAAGAGACAAAGTGGGGTTATGACAGTTATGGAAAACTAGCAATAAAAAGTTGGCGAAAATTATTTAAAAAAACACCAGAAACGTTGCTTTCTAGTTGCTAATTGCTAGCATAGACAAAAATAATTTTGTTGGAATTAAAAAAATCGTTGTTAATTTTTTTCTGCAGCAACAAATTGGCAACAAATCGACTCATTTTTATTCGATGTATTACAACTTTTCAGCGTATATCTAAATATCTATGCTAAGTTAACGAAAGCTGGAACTGCTACCGATATCTCACGATCGGTTTGAGCAAGAAAATCGTTTATTTTTTGTTAACTAATTAGCAAATAAAAAGCAACAAATACTAAAAATCTTTTTTATTTTAGACAATTTTCTATTGCCAGTTTTGCGGACCTATCATTATATCAGTATTGCCAAAATAAGAATAAATATTTGTTCATTTTGCATAAAATAATTTTGTGCTTTTTATTTGTAAGCTGAAAAAGCTATCAAACTATTCTTTTAAGAATGTCGTAACTATAAACACACTGCTGACAGGGCAATGTGGTCTGATTAAATTCCTTGTACCAGAGATGTCATTAGACAGAAAAGGTTTTGTTGTCCATTAAGTCACAGAAGAGAAAAGATGCTTAACAAAAAAAATAGTCTTACAATCCTTATAACCACGTCTTACCTTATGAGGATTACCCCATCTTACCCTCATTATGGGGCCAAATACCTTTTTCTTATTTTCATGTTTTCTTTTCTAAAAGGATAACTCAAGTTTTCAAATGTTAAAAAAGTAATAAAAGTACTTAAATTAAAAACAAAAATGTTTTTCGTAAAGTAACTTTGCTTTCATTGATTTTTAGGTATTAAATACGCCATCTTTCCACAATCTCCCCTGCAGTTTATTTTATAGTGGTGTTACAATATTATTTATGCTTAAATATTCCTATTAAAAGCATTGTTATTTTGTATGGAAAACATAGAGCTGCAAAATTCGTTATAACTTTTAAAATTTTGATGCATACTTTTTGTTTTTAAAAAATGGTAATTGGGTTTTGTAAAGCTACTGTAAAACAAAATGCCAATTAAAATGGAAAATAAAAGACAAATATTTTATTAAATAAATTTATTTTTTAATGTAATTTTTTCCAACGGCTTTTTAGGTTTTTAACTTTTTATTTCAGTTAGTTCTGTACTTAGTAGCTATCCTTAAAAATGTTACAATTTATTGCGATATGAACATGAAGGTGGGTCGAAAAATCGACTATTTTTGTTTTGACTAGTGACACCAAAAATTAAGCTCAGTATTACAGTTTTGCATACAAAAAAAAACATAATTTATCATTCGTTTACCATACTGCAAAACTCTAAAGTTTTTGTAGAAACGCTATACAAAAAGGTTTCTTATACTTTTCGATACATCTAACCAGCAAAAACATATTTAAGGTCAAATATTTAACATTAAAAAAAAAAAAACTTTTTGTTTTGAATTTTGTAACTTACCTAAACATAATTATCAATAATTAGGTTTTCACTATTCCTATTGGAAATTAAATGCTTTACAAAAAAGGTTTTTATACTTTTTTTGATAACTTTACCATTAAAAAATATTTAAGGGTAAAGATTTAAAAAAAGACCCTATTTGTTTTGAATTTTTTACTTCCTTAAAAAGTTTAGGGGATCCTTTTTGTTGGGCGCTTAATTTTCGATAAAAATAATAAAAACTTAACTTTAATAATTATTTTTTAGTAAGTTACAAAATTCAAAACAAAAAAAAGTTATTATGCCTAAAATTCTTTAATATTTGGTCTATGGTTAGATTTATCAAAAAGTATGAAAAACCTTTTTGAAGAGCTTTTAATATTCTACAAAAAACTTTTTGAGTGTTTTGGTGTATAGTTAACGAATAATAAGATATATCAACTTTTTTTTGGGCGGATCTTTATATTAAAATTAAAAGCTTGTCGTTACCAAACATTCTCTGGAGGTGCCTAGTAAACAATTTTTTTAGTGTCAGAAGTCAAAATTAAATTTTTCGATTTTTGAACCACCCTTATTACCATTTTTTTAACCAGGACCTTCAGAATTTATTTTTATCATGCATATATAAAACATTATTAACGGTAGTACCTAATATTGTATATTTAAATTACTTTAAACCCAATTACCCTAAGGCAAATATATTTAGCAAACTTTATAATAGTTTTCATAAACCCACAAGGGACTAAATATTTTATCCAATTAATTTCGTCCACTGTTTAATATGCATACTGCATAGGATTTTCATATTTTCACGTTAACTTTTGACCCTTAAAACTTAAAACAAGCTTTTAGCACCTTGGGATCATTAAATATCGTGTTAAGTCATAAATTATATTTAAGATTAAATGTGGATACTAAAATTTTCAGTAAAGCTTTAAAGGGGCTTGGTGGGTTTAAAAGGTTTAAAAACAGAGTTTTCTTTTTAAATATATAAAATCATATATTTAATTTAAACAATTTAGCATATCAAAGATACATTTCTAAATAATATTTTGTAAAATTTTTTTTTTTTAAAATTCCAAAAACTCAGCCTTTGGTACCTCATCGCCCTTAAAGTCTCAAAAAAGTGCTTTGTCCGTGGACATCATAACTTATTATTGGTTCATCCAAAATTATAAAAACTAAAATATTTTGTTACTAGATGAATAAAATCAGAGTTTAAAGAAAAAAACATATTTAAAAAAATCATGTCCACTGACTAAAAAAATAAGTTTTGAGATAAACGCGTTTAAAATTTTAAATGCTGCAATAAATCGATTTGAAGGCCGCAACATCTGAAGGCTTTATCTTTTAGAATTTTACTCGGATCGATTTGAAATTTAGGAAAAATATTGTAAACATATGGTACTTGTGAATAAGATGAAAAAAAACATTTTATTTTGTATATTAGACTAGGCAAAAAAATCGACTTTTTTTTGAAAATTATATCGAAAATATTTTTACGATGACAAAAAATATATATTTTTTTAGATTTCTTGGGCCTATAGTTCCGATGGTAAAAATAAGAATCACCATCTGACTTATAAGCCCAATGTGATCTTTATACCCAAAAATTAAATTTAAGGTCCAAGAACCCAAACATATATATTAAAATTTGGGGGTCTATCTTTGTGACTAACAGCTTTTTGACAACAATCTTTAGGTTTTATGCAAAACTCGCAATTTGTTGATCTGAAAAATTTATCCATTACACATTTCTAAAAAAATTAAATTCCTTACAAAAAAAGCTACCCTTGTAAATTGTTGACAAATAGACCATTTTCATGTTATTGGGCTTTAAACATTAAACCCCAGAATAAGAATATATAGAAGCGACAATAACCGTCGGCACCTTTGAAGTAGCAGGTACAGAATTTTGTGACCTCAAACGCCTCGTATTTACACTTAACCAGTCTTCTAGCGCTAATACACTAATCAAAATGTCAATGGCGTAGTAAAGCATCTAAAACTATAAAAAATATCTTAGAGTAAAAATAATTGAAACAAAAATAATGTTGGAAACTTTTTTATGATTATAAAATTAAAAATTTGTACTTATACAAAAACATTTTGTTTTTAAAGGTATTTCTCCTTCTTTTATACCGGGTTTTTCCCAAAAGTAGTTCCTTCTATAAATTTTTATCTCTTAAGATGGGAAAATCAAATTTGGTATATCAATATGGGCAAACGTAAATGTGCATGATGGATCTATTTATTCGTTTTGCAATACTTCAACCATCAAAATGGAATTAACCCTCTTTTGTTTCTTACAACACTTTTTAAGGTGGGGTTAAAGTTTGCAATATCCTATTTATTACCACAATTTTTTGTAAGGACGTTTCTAAGGAGTAGTGCGGCCATTAAAGTCTCTGGACGCGTCGATACATCTTTTATATAAAATATAAATTTTTCCTATCCTATTGTAGAGAATTGTAGAGAATGTATGTATTTGTTTTGAAAAGTTTTAAAGGTTATATTTACTTTTGAATAATTTATAAATAAAGACTTTATGATTAAGGAATGACAGATTTGTTCGAAAAGGAGTAAGTGATAAGTTCCTTTCAAGTGATCGGGATCATTTAATCACGTAACAGATGCCATTTAAAATAATAATTAACATTCAGAATGAAGTTAGCCACATAAGTTTCAAAAAAATGTTATCAGTTTCACTTTCCTCACTTTGTTTACACTGATCATGTCTCAAAAAAATATCACTAAGGGCAATTGTCATGCAATTTTATGGCTAGTTCCAACATATTCAGCAAGATAAAAATTTGCTGAGATTATGCAACCTTCCAAACATAACCTTCGAAAGCCTAAAAATGTGACAACACTGTAAGCTGCTCACAGGCTCGATGTCGCTCCTTTCTCGGACTAAACTCCCAACTTTTCCCATAAGGCGTTAACACTGCACCGTTTTTACCCCACCAATCTTTTTCCCGAGACGAATGGTTTTATTTTTTTCGCCCTACTCCTTCCCATTCACACACCATTCATTCCATAACTGAGATGGTTGTTGTTCGGTCCGTTCGTTCAACCCCGAGCAGAACATCGCGTGTTATTGCCCAAAACCGATAACGGCCCGGTACCCATCAAGTTATAGGCGCGCACTTCACTGCTTAACTCAGGTGATCAACGTTGCCAATACAACCGGAGCAGCCACAAGCGCTCCCGAAACGAATGGTACTGACGCTTATCTTTATTTCTTCGTTTTGGGTACTTCATCATCCATAAGAAGTTTTTTGGTAGAATTCTTTTTAAACATATTGTCGTTCCAAGTAAAATTTGTAGAACATACCCTATATCGAATTTGTTATGACATATTTTAGCACTATAATAAACAAAATTTATGTTATTTACTATTAAAATATAGGCGCAAAAATTAAATATGTATTCGAACACTTTATTCATACATAAATTAATATTTTGAAGTATGAACAGCTATTAGATAGAATTTACTGATTTAAAATTATAATCCCTTTAAAATAGATTTATACCATAAACGTCGTGCTACTTTAAAAATTTGATGCGGAATTTTTTAACGATTCCCAAAAAATGTTTTTCCTGTTTTTTAAAGTTGAATAGAAGCATATAGTTATTATTTTAAGGAAAAATAAGTTGTTTATTGTAAGAGGAATAGTGCCAAAGTATTAATCGTGGTTTTTTCGTTTGAATGTAATAAGAAAATTAGCGCGTATAGGGGATACTTGGTCCGTGCGAGGATATTGGACATTGGTGAACTATCAAATCAAAATTCAAAAAACATTTACCCTTGTGTGTATGCGCGTTCAATATGCCACAAACGTGTTGCGTTTCAAGCTGTAAAACGAATTACCCCAGTGATAATTAAACAGAGGGTTATCTAAGAATATTTAGTTTTCCAAATAAAGTTTTCCAAACAAAGAATTTTATATATTTAAAATTTCAACTACAAAATGTTTTTATCAAGGATAGTGTGTAGAAGTGTGTAAATGTGGACCAAAAACAGTTTTTTATTCCAGTAATATTCCAAGGACTATATTAACTAATTTACATAAACATATTGGTATGTTCACCAAAAATAATATTCCTATACATATTCTGACAGTTTTTACTTAAGGTTTTATAGGGTAACTAGTGTAAAACTTAAATTAAAGCTTTTTTATTTTAAAGTGCCTATAATGTAATACAAATTAAGTTGTTATATTTATAATCAAAATATGTTGCTCTCAATTTATTTTAAGTATTGCAATTATTACCAAATAATAAGTGTTTAGCTAAATTTAAAAAAGTTACCTAAGTATGTTTGCAAAAAATTGCTAAATGTGGCAAAAAAATCCTAAAAACAAAAATTTGCATGAAACAGAAAAGTTTCTGAATATAGGTTTTGCGGACACAATATTGTTTTTTAGGGCAAGTGGAGATTAAAAATTATATCTATATGTTGTCTTAAACATTCTAAAGAAATAATACGTTATTTTTTTAATCATCAAAATATTAGGTATAATTAGCATGAAATCTGTTTGGACATCATTTTAAAATCTTCCTAACGTGCAGTGTTGTTCCCACCGTTGCCCCTCTTACTTCACGGCTTAATAGTTTAAGATGGCTGTGTACTGTCGCTTCTGTATATTGTTAGTCTGGAATTAAACTATTAAGCCACCAGATTAAAATTTGCAGTGTGTAAACGGTAAGGCTAGCCGCGCACTAGCAACTTTTTGTTGACCAACATAAATGTTGCTCAACCAAAAACTAATATATTTGTGTTTCGGTTACTTGTCTACTAGGGTATTGCTTTTTTAACATATGTTTTACTGAAACAGCAGTAATTATTGCTTTTAGATTGAAAAACAGAAAAAAGAAAAACCAAAAACGGTATTGGGTTTGAATCGCCCTCAAAACAGATCATGATGGTATTTTTAGTTGCCGTGATTAAAAAGTTGCTAGTGCGTGGTGTCACACAAAAACAAATTCGTCTCATTATCGCAATATTTTAGTATGGTTTTACCCTAAATTTTATCCGGTTTGGTTTAAAATTCTTTGAGTCATTTGAGCGTTTCCACACTTTTTGAACATGTATAGAGATAATTGCCATTTTTTTATATTTTGTTAGATTTCTTAAAAATAAACACATATAGGGGTTTTAAATTGTTAAGGTAACATCCCAAGATATAAATTATTACCACAAATTAAATTTGACCTTCAAGTAAGGGCACGACAGCGTTTTAGATTGGGTTTTAATCTGTTTTTCTTTGTTATATATTAATTAAAATTTAATATTCGCTAAAGTAATGTTCGTAACTTTAAGGGGTAAATTCTTGTATTATTCTAAGCAAAATAGTTCCTTATAACATATGTAAAAAAAATGCTGAACTTATTTCTTATTTCTAAAAATTAGTTAATTTTGCATCTAAATTATTTAAAATCATATACCTAATAGCGTAAAATAAATTAATTTATTATATTCATAAATCAACTGTTTAAAAAATATATTTTTCTTGCTTATTAAATAAAATTTTTCGAAGAGAGCAGGCAAATACAATCCCTTACTCAATGGGCAAAATTGGTGTTGGTAGGTAAAAAAAGTAAAAACCTACGTCATGAAAAACATTGTTTAACAGTTTCTTGCATATATTGATGCAAGTAATGTTTACCCAAATTTAAATCACATTTTATTGTTAGTATGTATTACTGTATTAGTGCGTGCATTTTGACACCAAAGAGATGTTTTTGGTACGCAAGTAATACAATATGAATTCGATATGCTTTTTATTTACGAAGAGGCTCATTCCAATTCTGAAAAAGCTGGACGCATTTACAAAGAACGTTTGTAAAGACTACCTTAGACTTCAGGGTATTGTGATTATTAATAATATTTAACTGTAACTTTAAGTGATCAGCGAATGTTTTTTTCTTTTTTTTTTTGATGCATTGCATCCTTTTAAATAAATGACTGATAATTGTGTGTATTGATGGTGTGAATCGTCACGTATCGGTAAGTTGTTTAATTTTTTTTTTTGTAAATGTAATGTACTGAAAGCGCTATTAAATAAAAAAAAATCTTTTTTCTCCTAGTGCGTTCGATCCCCATTGTGTTGCAACTTTGCCAAATGTTTGGAAAAATTTAATTATTTACGACTCAATTTTCTTGAAAACTATTGATTTTTGGACATATGTTAAGAGGAAATTTTTGCTTAGAATAATGCAAGAAATCACCTCCTAAACTTACGAAAATTATTTTCCTAACACCCTTTTTGTTTGACATAAGTGTGAATGTACAGCTTTTATGGAAAGTATAGAGGCTAATTTACATTATAAGGAATTGTATTTTTTTATTGTAAATTTATCATACCTTTTTAAGAATATCTTTATATATATATTTTTTTTTATTTAGTTATAAAGATATGTTAACAGTGTTTTTATATTTTTCCAGGATGAAAAGAATCAGCTCCTAATAACAAATATATGGTTAAAATTGGTAAGTTTACATAAATAAAAACCTAGATAATATTTTGTAGATTTAAAGACATTTAGCGTTTTGGTTTTGACGTAAATAGGCTTTAACATTTGCTTTTTCACTTAGAAACTTCACTAAATAAGGATACAAATCAAGTAAATATACAGAAGCGACGTTTTCAAATATCTATTACTTTGTATAAATACATCGGCGCATAAATAACAGCATAATAGTTCTTGTTTACACTGAAGATGAGGCAAATATATTTGAGGCTTAAGGGCGTTTTTAAAAAGTAACTTCTTAGAATAACAAACTACAATCTTGGAAATATAATATTTGTTTGGTAAGCGATCTAATACTATAAAATAAAGAGTCAGAGGTACGAAAAATAAATAAAGACATTTATTATTTATTTCGAATATGGTCGATTTTTTCCATAACGGGTATTGGGTATTGGTAGTTTCTTGCATACATTAATTCAAGTAATGTTTACCCGAACTGAAATCACATTTTATATTTAGTATTAATGTATCAGTGCGTGCATTTTGATATGAATATAATATGAGTATCACGATATGGGAACGATATGCTTTTTATTTACGAAGAGGCCTATTCCAATTCTGAAGAAAGGCCTATTCCTATTCTGAAGAAACTAGACGTATTAACGAAGAACGTTTTCCTGATCAAAGGCTACCCATAAGGGGGTATTATGGTGTAGAGGCATGAATTTCTAGGTTATTTTTGAAGTGCCGTAAAAATGGCAATTAATATTTTTTTCCCATTTTTGTTTGTAAGTTATTTAATAATGTTACACCAATAATTAAATATAAAAAAGTTTTAAATTTAAAAAATTAGCAGCTGATGCGTATGTCCGAGTCTCCGGAAAAAAAAATACAAAATGGCGGCAATCTGAAAAAAATCGTACCACCTGTTTTGACCATTTCGATTAAATAGTATAAATTAAAATTTGGGGATGCGGTCCTGGCTCCAGTCATAGACAAGTCTATAAAGAAGTATCTTAAATAATTATAGGAAAATCGGTTAAGTAGAACTGAAAATATTGTGGGCACCGTCTTGAAAATGACAGCTTCAAGAAAAACGCTTTTAAAGTTTCGCGTCAAGTTTTTCGCATTTTTAAGTCATCAAAATTTAGACCTATATTTATTTTAAATTTTCCATTGCTGCTTTATACATTGAACCTTCCTTGACTTCGAAAAACCTATTTTCCGCGTTTTTCTTTTCCAATCAAACAGCTTTGATGCGCTGGATGCTCGTGTCTCAAAGCGGTCAATCCGGGTGTTGTTCGATTAGTTCTGGCCGAGCCAGTTTAGATGTCGCGTCAGCAATATACTTATAACTCTAAAAATAATTTTAATTTTAAAAATCCTCTTATAGGCATATTCTTAAATAGTGAAATTTAGAAAATATGAAAAAAAACGATTTTTTAAATTTTTACACCAAAATACAAATTGCTTTAATTTAAATGGCCATATATTTTGTTAATATGTAGGTTATTAGGATATTGATAATTTAAGAAACAAAATGTGAAATAAAGGCGAAGCTACAACTTTGGCATAATGGTTTATATTTATTAATATTTTTATGTTTTCCTTTAAATTTTAATGTTGATGTATAGCGTTAAAATTCCGATGCCTAAATAAAAACCCAAAAAAAAGCGTGCTAACACTGCTAAGAATCATATTTCCTAATCAATCTTTCCCATTTTCTTACTAAGCTCATTCATTTAGATAAGTTTTCCACTTCATCAAGAAATAATATCGGGACAGGAAATTAAGAAAAGGGTTTTTCGAGACTAATTGCTGACAGTTATATTAAACAATCTGTCAAATATTACCCATTAGACTGATGTTACGTATAATGTCTGCATTGTGAGCCTAAATTACAAAAAAGATCAATGAAACATTCTAATTTAGCTACTTTTTTATTTAAAAAAATGTGTCTAACCTTTAACTCTTTACAACATTTAATTGTTAATGTACCAAAAATATTGTGCCTATGAACTTGTTTACATGCGTAAATCAACTTTTTTATCCATGCTTGAAAATTTGCATATGTTTATAAACTTTTTTTGTAATATTTTTTTATTTTAAATAATAGGTTATAACCTTCTTAATTGTAATCTGCAATGAGCAGAGCACTTTAAACATTTTTAACAATAAAACCAGAAAAATCCACATTAGGTTTGTCTTCTGTACACAAAATTTAAAACAAAAACAACAATTATCAGAAAGCAGGGTCACTACCAACAAAGCTAACTAATCAAATTGTCATACGGGCAACAATTCAGTAATCCAAGTGACTATTTTTTAAGAGACTGGTTGTCCGACTGATTTTTTTAACCCTTTAAACTTTAAACTGTCCGATAAAACATAGTAAATTTTTGTTTTTTTATACTTACAATAAAATTTTAATCGAACTATCCAAAACACCATAATTTATTTAAAAAAATTAATAACGCACCTTACTAACTGAAGTGACTAATTTTCCAAAAAAAAAAGTTGTCCGACGGACATTTGTAAAAAATTTTAAACATTGAACTGTCCGATAGAATATACAGCGTGTTCGCCTAAGTTCTCTACATATGGGAAACTGTTTAATTATTCATTTTACAAAAAAGTTATTCTTTATAAAAAGTTCTAAGGGACTTGTAAAAAGTCTATTTAATAGAATTAAAATAATTTGTACTAATCAAAATATAAACACCGAAAAAGATTTTTTAAAAGATATTTTAGTTCAAAATAATTATCCTCTTGATTTTATAAATACCTGTTTTCTTGAATTTGACAATCCAAATTTAAGACCCAATCAAAATACACCTATTACAAATTTATTTTTACCATACATTCCCGCATTATCAAATAAAATTCAACGAATAGAAAATAAATTTAATATTCGCACCATCTTTAAAACACAAAACACGTTAAGATCTAAATTTAAAAAAACAAAACCATACAACATAAGTAATATGATATATAGATACTTTTACGGCTTCTGCTCCGACAAATTATCCAGTATAGTCTCTCCTCTTGCAGCTTCCAACAGAGAAACTCGTGGTGCCGCTCGTATGCATCCCTATACGGTCCAATTAGGGTTCGGGGCCTAACTTCCCATTTTGTTCGTTCTTTTATCCCCAGAGTTTTTAGACTGTGGAACCTACTGCCAGCGGAGGTCTTTCCTTCTCCTCCAAATATTCAAGTTTTTAAGTCCCGTGTTAACAAACTTCCTCTTACCTTGCTTAAGACACCCACGGTACGTTAGTATTTAGGCTTTCTGCCTTCGTGGATTCTCCAAAGATAAAAAAAGTGAGAATACAAAAAATGTTATTTATAAGATTCCTTGTGAATGTAATAAATTTTATATATAGGTACATACATTAAAAACATAGAATTTCACAAATCTAAAATTCGTCAACACGCATTTGATAACAATCACAGAATAAACTGGAATGGTTCAAGTATTTTAGAAAAAGAAACATCTTCTAAAAACGCAAAATAAAAGAAAATGCGTACATATTATTAAATAAAGATAACTGTGTAGCATCAATATCAGTTAATTTAAATAACATGGTTACTTTGCTGGACGCTGAAGTACATTTTTTTAAAAGTCCAATGCTTAAGGAGCTACATAAAATTTTTAAAAATCTTCATTGTGACGTTTCGGCATATGGGTTTAGGCTTTTCCAAACATTAAAACTTAAGGGCAATATTCCATATATAAAAACAATATACAAAAAAACAAAAAATACACAAAACTATTTTTTATCTTTGGACAAACCACGAAGGCTAAAAACCTAAATACTAACGTACCGTGGGTGTCTTAAGCGAGGTAAGAGGGAGTTTGTTGACACGGGACTTTAAACACTTAAAGATTTGGGGGGAAGGAAAGACCTCCGCGGGCAGCAGGTTCCACAACCTAGAAACTCTAGGGATAAAAGAACGAACAAAGTGGGAAGTTCGGGGCCTGTCCAGTTGGACCGTATAGGGATGCATACGCGCGGAACCACGAGTTTCTCTGTTGGGAACCGTAGGTGGAGGAACTATACTGGACAGTTCTTCAGAGCAGAAGCCATGGAAGTACCTATAAAAGAGCGATAAATCCCCCACAGCCCGACGATGTGCAAGAGGAAGCCTTTCTATAAGTGAAGGATCATTAATGAGACGAATCGCTCTTCTTTGAATAGAATCAAGAATGCTTAGGGTTGTGGGGGACGCCATGCCCCAGATATGAGAACAATATTCCAAGGAAGGTCGGATTTGGGACACATATAAAGTGTATAAATTAGAAGGGGAAAAATACTTTTTGGCTCGAAAGAGAAATCCGAGCTTTTTAAAGCTGCCGTGGCTATAGATACAATGTGATTATGCCAGTTAAGGTTACTTTCAAATGTGACGCCCACAAGATTAAAGGTGTCTTTGCTCTGTAAAACTTGGCCGCTCATAAGTAGAGGATGAGTATTTGATGACTCTTTTCGCGACAAGGAACATAATTGTATTTTGGATGCATTAAAATGGACGAAATTTTTAGCGCCCCAATCCAATATTAAATTAAGATCCTGCGAAAGAGATATCTGCATCGCTCTGCGTTTGTTTTCCAAGTCAGGTTTAGTAATGGGTTTAGGAACCTGAAAACTGGAGTGAAGGGTACTATCGTCGGCGAAACTATGGATGGAATTAGTTGTGGACGAGAGAAGGTCGTTGATGTGAAGAAGAAACAATGTTGGTGCCAGAACTGAGCCCTGAGGGACTCCAGCATTTACTTGGTGAAAGCTTGAAGAATGGTCGTCCACAATAACTGATGTACGATGATCAGATAGATAACTAGAGAGCCAAGTACAGAGTTTAGTTGAAAGACCATAGGAGGGAAGTTTATTTAGAAGTGCGGCATGCTAGACCTGGTCAAAAGCTTTGGATATATCAAGAGCAACGATCTGGGACTCACCTAGAAACTCAAGAGACTTATTCCAGCAGTGTGATACGAAGGAAAAAGATCTGCTGTAGATCTTTTATGGCGAAATCCATACTGCCTGTCATGCAAAATTTTGTGTTTCTCTAAGTACTTAAGAATTTGTGAATTAATTAGTTTTTCCATTACTTTACAAGGAACTGAGAGAATTGAAATTGGTCTATAGTTAGATGGAAGAGATTTAGATCCTTTCTTGGGAATAGGCTAAACACGTGCAGCTTTCCAGCTTTCCGGAAAGATACCCGTGTTGTAAGAAATTCGAAAAGAGCCGAGTTAAGATTGGTGCAAGTTCTGGAGCACATTTTTTAAAACGATTGCTGGTATGCCATCCAGCGCAGACGATTTCCTGGTGTTAAGGGAAGAAATGATACGCTTAATGTGTTTTACCTTAAAAATAATATAGGGCATTTTATGAGGAACTGGGGTAACCGCTGGAATTGGATGATTTACGGGAGGGTCAAGGGTTGAATTGGCAGCAAATTGTTTAGCAAATAATTCTGCCTTTCCTTTAGCGGTAGAAACAATTTCATCTTCCAAAGCTACTGGCGAAAAAGAACTGGTACAAAAATTCCTACTTATGTTTTCGCAAAGGACCAGAAAGATTTGCTGCCATTTGAGCAAGAAAGAACTTTGTTTTTAATACGATTGTCGAAGGAGTCTTTGGCTTCAGAAATTATTTGATTGTAGTAGTTTCTTGCTTCAATGCTGGCCTGTCGGTTTCTGGACTAGGATCCTGTAGAAACTTTTTGTGAGCATGAACTTTTAAAATTCTAGCTTTATCACAAGATTTGGAAAACCAGGGTTTGTTATTGGATTGTTTGGGGTTCTTGATGGTGTGTGGAATATAGGATTCAATGCCCAATTGAATTGATTCCGTCAGTTGATTGCAAATTTCAGAAGGATTACCAGAAGAAAAGCAGATGGAATTCCAGGGGTAAGTGGCGAAGAAGTCCCTCAGGCCATCCCAGTCGGCTGAGTTGTAGTGCCATACGGTGCGTGGTGGCATATATTCATTTACCTCGGGATGTGCAGGGTAAGATATAGTAACTAAGCCATTTAAAAACAGTTAAAGTACTACAATATAAAGTCTAACATATCTATGTAAAATTTCATGAACTGACATTTCATACCATGCAAAATATATCCGCAATAAACAATAAATAAATAACGCACACTACCGGCTTTTTAACTGTTTTTTCTATGTAAATATGATCTGAATTTTTTAAACAGTGTTTTTTAAAAAAATTTACATGTTACCAAATTTAATTTATTTTTTTGCAGAATATGTTCGCTCAAAAAACAAAACGAGTGGGGTAATTACCCCAATTAAAATTTTACAAATATATTTATATTTCAGTTTCAAAATTAAAACTTTATAAATTATATATTTTACTTTTAGCTACGGTTTTATTTAATTTAAACAATTTATTTCATTATACAAAACGCATTTAAGGAAAATATTTTAGTGTGGATCCACCTAAAAACTAATTAATAACAATATATTCTGAAACTGCTTGATAAAAACAAAAATATTTTATTATAACTCCGGAATATAATAACATACATTTATTTAAATTTTGTTTTTTTATTGATGAAAATAGCGCTATTTATTATTATTTAAATATATTTTAAGGGTTTTAGGTAACAAATAATATTGAGTAAAATTTTCTTAAGCAAGCCACTGAAAATCGTCTACTTGATTTTATTGTATCTAATAACATATTTTGATAGCTGTATAGGTTAAAGTAATACACAGGAACGGATTTAAAAATTTTAAATTTAAAAAAATTTCTAGTTCTCTTTTTGTAAATAACAATATATCAGCCAATAATTACCGGATTTCGATGACAATTGGTTTGTTTGCTAAGGAATAGTAGAGGGACCAGAAAAAAAAGATTACGTAAAAAAATAATTGCTTTAAAGTAATAGGCTTTGTAATACACAAATAACCATTTAGCTTTGCTGTTGTAAAAGAATTTTATTTTACAGTGACCGCCAAGAAATGTTGACCCGTTTGGAAAACTTTTTTCGTCAATAATGTAAACTCAAAAATTTCGTTTTTGCTGTAAAAAATATTGAAAATGTTCTATTTCTATGAAATCAGGTTTGTTTTTTTTTTTTTTATTTATTGTTGTTTTAAAAAGAAGCATATCTGTCTTTTCCTTATTTACAGAAACCTATTTTTTAAAATCACACGTTAACTTTTGCCTTGCTGAGCACTTCAAGAATTTCTTTTCCTGTTACCATTAAATTAGTGTCGCCTGCAAAGATGTTAGGTCAATAGGAGAATGATTTATTTCTAGATAAAGGTCATTTATAACAATAATAAATAAGATAGGGCCTAAAATACTTCTTCGAGGAACCCCAACTGCATTTTAAAAATTTTCGATTTTGAAAACATGCCCTTATTTTTAATTTCTACCCTTTGACTTCTTTTTCTCATACCATACAAATCTAACTTTTTGAATGGTTATACCCTATCGAGACAGACATATGCTTTTGACAAATCCAAAAATATCCCCATCGCCAACCTTCCCTTTTCCAGATGTCTTAAGATGGCTTTCGTAAATTGAAACAATGCAGTATGAGTTGATTTTTTCCCAATATCCGTGCTAACTCTCTGTTAAAAGACCGCATTCTTTTACAAACCCGACCAACTTTGAGAAACCAGGATGAAGGCTGTCTGGTCGATAGTTATCTAGTATCTCGGGATCTCCATTTTTATAGAGAGGCCTTATGACCGGTAGCTTTTATTGATTAGGAAAGACACCTTCTCGCATAGAATCATTAATTATATAACAGACAACTTTAATAATGACAGGAATGCATAATTTAATTAGGCTGGTAGGTATTTTATCATCCCCAGTGCTGTGTTTATTTTTATTTTTGTTGAAAAATAAAGAAGTTTTTTCACTTACTGATTTAAGATACATTGTTTTATTATTATTTTTTATTTTCGTATCCCATTTTATTTTATCTTTATTTTTAAAGTTCTGGCACAATATTTAATAAAAAGTTATTGTATTTATCTGATATATCTTTAGGATCGCCTGTCATCATTGTATTTTCTGTTTTTGTCTTACCAGTAATCTCATTGTGAAAAGACCACAAACATTTATTCTTATTATCTGATCTACTTACTCTATTCTGATACTTAAATAATACACCATTATACTCCTTTTTAACAGCCTTGTATGTTTCTTTATATGTATCATCTATATTTTTTAGAGTTAGAATAAGTATATCCAGTCTATTCCAAAAGACTTTAATTTCTTCAATATATTTATACAAGAAGTTTCTTTGTTTTCTATTAACTAGTTTTCTCTCAAAACTCTGACAAAAAAAACATAAAAGAATCCATAAATAAAGACCACTGTTTATCTACGTTACACCTTTCCGCACTAAAAACTTCAGACCAATCTTGGTCTTTAAGAGTTTGAATAAATCTTTTTTATTTTTTTCTGTAAAAGAACCTTTGATAAACTGGTTTAAATTTGTTACTATTATTTTTTTTAATGTAAAAAATTAGTTTTTGGGCGGTGTGGTCCCATATAATTGTATTTAAAAATATAGCTACTTCTATTACACTCCGGTATATTTGTAAAAATAGTATCTATGCAACTTTTTGACAAGCTTGTAATTCTAGTATTCCCAAAAATAGATTGATATAGTCAAAAAGAGGCCAATACTGATAAAAAAATCTGTGTTCTCTACATTAAAATCACCGGCCATTAAAATATGCTTTTTTCATCAAAAATCTACGAGAAAATGTTTTAAATTAAAAAAAAATATTTAAATTTTCCTTAGGAGGTCTATATACTGATATTATAACAAACTATAACAACCTTCTAAACTGCATTCAACACTAGCACACTTAAACTTACCCTGAACCAAAACAGCATTAGTTTTTTCCTTTTTTGAACTTTTATACTCTTGTGTAGATAAATTGCTGAAACTTCATATCTTTCTTCACGGCAAAAACTTGACGTCCGAATAATTTTTTTCTGTCAAACATTTTTTATTGTTCATCTGTTTTTCAATGTTCAGTAACGCACAAGATTTTGCACTATTGCCAATTGAATTTAGGTTTTAATGTATTACACTATATTTTTAGAGACACTATTATTTTTCTTAAAGCCTTTAGGTCTTACTTGGTCGGTATGATCTGAATTTAAAACAAAACATTTTTACCCTTTTTTTTGCTAGACCCATAGTTTGTTTGTTGTCTACTTCTTTCTAATTTTTGTTTATACACCTGACATTTTTGATATCTTGCGGTGTGCTTTTTCTATGCCTGTAATCATTAATATCGGACCTGTATTTTGTAATTCTTTGACTTGGAATTTTTCATTTTTACTCAAGGTTTCTTTTAATTTATTTTGTTGTTTTTCTTTGTGACATTCCAATATTATACCTCCATTTTGCAACTGTTTTACATTTTTGAACGTTTTGTTAAAACTTCCATTTTAATTCAGGTTTTGTTTTATTTCCTTAAGTACTCTTTTTGCGTTATCTTGATCTTTTAATCTTACCATCATTTTATGTTTTACTGTTTGTTCAGGGGTAACCACTTTTTCCATCCTTTGGTTCATTACTAGTTGTCATTTTTGTTATTGAACTATACGTTTTTATGGTTCCGGTATTCTTATTTGCAATGTAGTATTCCTGTGTAGCAGGTAATGTTTCCTTTACAGATGTACCTATAAGGTTTGATGGTTCTTTATTTAAAGGTATTTGATGGACTAACTTAAGATTTTTAATTTTCAACTGGCCAATTTTGTATACAAGAGTTGTAAGTAGGGTTTGGATTTTAAATGTAGCTTTACGTATCGCTTTTCCACACTTCTTTGCTGCTTTTAAGTTAAGTTCTTAATTTTTGCGATTTCATTATTATTTTTTAGTGAATTTAAAATATTATCCAACGTTTCTTTTGTGTCTGTCTGGTTAAAAGATTTTTCATTTTGACTTGCTGCTAGGAGGGAATAGTCAGTACTTAATAAAATATTTAATGGCTTTCTAATTTTTGTCTATTAGTTAGTTCTGGGCTAGATTTTGATCTTTGTCTTTTTGTGTATATACCTCAGTAATTTAAAGGTTTTTGATTTTTATTCCATTATTTGTTACATCATTATGTTTGGGCGGTGTTCTTCCTATACTGGCTCTAGGTTTAAAAACATCGTTAATATTAGTAAAATAATTGTTTAAATTTTCCGGCGTTTTTAGGACATCTGGTACAGATTCACTATTCGTTGATATTTTTATAGGCTTAACGATCTTATCAAGATACATTTTATTATCAGTCTTTTTTTTGTGGATTTCGCACTAACAAAATTGTTTATTTCTTGTCTTGAAATATTTGTACCCGATACCGAAGAACTTCTTGTTTTTACACCCGTATTGTCTAAATTACGCTTTTTTGCCTTTCTGATTTCTTACTATCACTATCATTACCCATTTTAGGTGACACGTAAAACTTTTTTTCGTAGGTATACTCGACTAAACACAGTTTTATAGAACGACTTAAAAACACGTCCGTCCCGTACGAATACTAACGACCTATCATCATTAGCCTGGAAGACCGCAGAAGGGAAAAGTATGTTTGGAAAATCGGCGTAAGACACAGCGCTCGGAGTACTGCGTCCGCCTTGGCTGCTGTTTAGTACATTTAATCGCTAGATCGGTTAAATGAAACTGGTTTTTGCGCATTAAAGCGTTTATATATTTCTTCTGGTAAGAGAGCACCAAAATTTTTTGGGCCATCACTAAGTTAATGAATTAACGAGTGTTTTTATATAAACAAAATTCTTCTACAACACCCAACAATCAGCTAAATTTTCATTTGTTTATTATAAAACTAATTATTTATAAGCAATTATTTTTTTAAGTTATTTTTTTATTTCTTTACTATGCCTTAGCATACAAACCAATTGTCATAAAAATCTAGTAATACTTTGCTGATATATTGTAATTTACAAAAATAGTATGTACTTGAAATTTTAAATTACTCATAATTTTTAAAAAATTAAAAATTTTAAAATCCGTTTTGGGGTATTACTTTCAACCTATGTAGCTACCACTAACACTTTAGTTGATTACACACAATTTTCGTATAATTCTATTGGATATTGTGCATGTAAATTTGTATTCTATGCAAACATTTTTAGAAATTTAATGTAAAAAGGTAGATATGTAAAAAGCATATAAATAAATATTGATTTTCCTTACATAGTCACGGAAAATTGGTTCTGTAGAAGGAGGATGTTAGCTTATTTTCCTAAATTGGGGCACACCTACGTGTGTAGTGGATATTTTATTTGGACTATGCAGTAGCAAAAAAAACTCTAGCTGATTTAATTTGTTTTATGAGAAATAGTTTGTTGAAGCCGCTTACAAAAACATGAAATAACAAAAAACAAGTGCATAAAATAATACTCTTTCTTACGAAAGGTAGGTTTGACAGTCCTAGTCGTCAGGCGTTACATACTATATTTTTTATATGAGCGTATAAATTTTAAATTTAGTAATACGTAAAAATAAAAAAATAAAGAGGTGATATACAGGGTGTTAGAAAAATTATGTTCGTAACTTTAAGAGGTAATTTCTTGCATTCTTTTAAACAAAAATGTTTCCTATAAAAAAATACTTATTTCTTTTTAGATATAAAATTAAATAATTGTGCACCTTAACTATTTAAAATCATATGCTTAATAGCGTAAAATGAATTAATACATCATATGTATTAATTAACTGTCTCTAAAAAATTTTTTTCCTATTAAATACAAATTTTCGAAGAAAAACAGACAAACAAAATCCCTCATACAATTGGCAACGTCGTACGCGACATGGTGTTGATGGGCGAAAAATAAATACCTACGTGGGAAAAAAGTTTGATAGTTTCTTGCTAACAATAATTTAAGTAATGGTAACTCGAATTGAAATCACATTTTATTTAAGTATGTATTACTCTATCAGTGCGTGCATTTTGATACGAAAGATACGAAAGATACGCGAGTATCACGTTGGGGTACGATATACTTTTTATTTACGCAGAGATTCATTGCAATTTTAAAGAAACTAGACGCATTTACGAAGAACTTTTTACAGATTGAAGGCTTTCAGCTAAAAGAAAATTTGTAGAAGACCTCAAAAGACTTGAGAGCATTGTGATTACTAATACATTTACCTGTAACTTTAGGTGATTTACTGATGTTGTGTTTTTTGGTGCATCGCATCGTTTTATATAAGTGACTGATAATTGTGGATATTGGTGGTGTGTATCACCACGTATCGGTAAGTCCTGTCATTTTCTTTTTTTTTTGAGTAAATGTAATCTACTAGAAAGCGTCAATAAATAAAAAATAATAATAATAATTTGATGAATCCGTTGCTGTTCTTCTGCGCTCGTATTCCTGTTGTGTTGCAACGTTGCCAAATGTTTGGAAAAAATTAATTATTTACGACCTAATTTTCTCGCAAATGAATGATTTTCGAACATAATTTATTATGAACTTTTTGCTTAAAATAATGCAAGGAATTGCCTTCTTAAGTAACAAACATGATTTATCTAGCACCCTGTATAATAAAAACTTATGGTAACAAGATTTTTGGTTTGGCTAATATCACATTTACTGTTACATTTCACATATTTACCCTAAAATATGTTTCAATTTATTCTTTAGGTAGAATTTTTAAAATGAAGTACTTAAAAAAATAGCGGTTCACCTCCTAAAGTAACAAACATCATTTATCTAGCACCCTGTATAATAAATAACTTATGGTAACTAGATTTTTGGTTTGGCTACTATCACGTTTACTGTTACATTGCATAAATTTACCCCAAAATATCTTTAAATTTATTATGTAGGTAGAATTCCAAAATGAAGTAATTAAAAAATTAGCGATTAAAAAACACCTTTTTACGGAAAAAGAAAAAATAATATAAAGTTTAAAACCATAAATAAAGCCTAAATTGTATTATATATTATATTTATAATACTTATGTCAATCGCTTTCAAATTAGGGTCAAGAATTTTATCAGTTGTCACAAAATTAATATGAAGGATGACAAACCTCTTACCGTAGCTAAGACAATTGGTGACAAGATAATTGGGGTTTATAGAGGGTCAAAGCATAAAGAATACACTATTAAAAAAATTGAAAATTGTATTTTATATATATATATATATATATATATATATATATATAGGGTGGCTCACCATATTCGACACGGTCTGTAGCTGGATAACCATGAGGTTTTTAAAAAAAGTAAATACTGAAACATATACAGGTTGGATAAGGCCACAGTATAAAATTATTTTACTCCATACAGGATGTCTCAAAAAGTGTGACGTATCAAAGTTATATTTTTTTAAATGGAACACCCTATATGTTATGACGGTTTTAGATTTTACATAAAAAAAAGTTTGTTAATAGTACCAAGTGCCAATTTTATTCGTTTTTGTGATATTTGATTTTTTTTCAAAATGCTGAGGTAAAATTAAATTGATTTTACTTTAACACTTTTAAGACCTTAAACTTTAAAATTTGTTACAATATTAAGAAAAGTCTGCCTTATCATACGTAGGTCATATCGAGATCATAGATTATACAGGGTGATCAAAAAATAATTTCAATTTTTTAGAAAGTCAAATAGCAATATCTCTCTTATTTTAAATGGAACACCCTGTTTTTTTACACCACATGATGACAAACCAAATGCTCTTTCAAATGAGGAGCGATCAAACAAAACGTAATAACTCCACTTTGATCAATTTTGAGTAAATAGCAAAAATGTTCTAACGAAAATATTTTTGACAATGAAAAACCCTACTTACGGAATTAGAAGCAGGATAATTAAATTATATTAAACATATATATTTTAACAAATATTTTATTTATTTAAAGGAATTATTCTTAAAAATAAAATGGATTTATTACGTTTTGGTTGCTTCATTTGGATTTATAACATTTAGTTTGATTTTTAATTGGCTTTAATACGGTTTGTACGAATGATAATAATAAAAATTTAAATATCTTATTTAAAAACTTGCATTGCTATTACAAAAAACATTATGAATATTGATATAAAAATAACTGGCACAAAAAAATTTATATGAGCGCCATGATCCAACTCTAGGCAGGAGGTTCAGAACATTGAAGGTCCTTGTGCCAGGATAATGTCGGATCCTCCATTTTTTACCAAAATGTTCCTGTAACAGATGCCTGAGGGATGGTTTTTTCTTATCCGGAATAGAATTAGATAGTGGCATCATGTCCAGAAGTTAGTTTTTGTTAGTTTTTCCTCGCTTTGTTAAAATTTTTGGATTTTCTGTAGCGCCTCAAATCTTAAATTCTGATAGCATACAACCCTTAATGTTTTTTGCAATTTTTCTTAAATAAATTATTTTTAAATCGGAAATACCCCCTATTTTTTTAAAGTCATTAGTAGTCCTTTTATCAAGCAAGCCAAGCAAGTTCCAGTCATTGCAATGGCGACTTTGACAACACCAAAGTTAGAATATACATTTTTGTATTCATCTTTTGTTTTTACCACAGAATTTTTTTCATGACTTTTCTGCTCGGCCGAAAACTCTGTCTGCCGGCAGAAAACTATGACCTCGTACAGGAAGTTGTTATTCTTTCTTTTTCCACATTCGGAGGGGCTTTAATTTTTAGCCAGTAATATAGGGCATAAATAATATTCTAATTCTTGTTCTGCCCCCACATCCATCGCAGAATAGCCTGAGTAATTTTATCTAAAAAAATCTAAATTTAGAGAATCTAGGTACCAAACGGCAAAAAAAATAATTCTCTTAAAAATAGCAGTACTTGATGCATTTAAAGCAAGAAATTCATCATATAAAGTCCGCGCGTTTAGTAAAGAGGCCATCATTATCTACGCGAGAGTCTTCTGTAACTCTTTCAATCGCGGTTTTCGAGGGCTTCGTATCGTTACCTAGGAAGTAGACATTTTAAAGATTTGATTTGAAAAAATAAATTACATTTAAATACGGGATGAGGAAATAAGAGGAGATTTTGCGTAGAAAATGATGACGTCGGTGGCATCTTTACTTAACGCGCGAACCCTACCATATCTAATATTTACGTAAAAAAATGTATCAAAAAATACCACAGCAGTAACACCATCCACGCTTGCACACAAGCAACTGCATGCTCGAGGCTCGAGCTCGATACAAAGCGAGTGCGTTGGCGCTGCTATTAGTGGTGGGGGAAAAAGGAAGGAGAAGAAATCCGGACGGGCGCGTCTGCGCTGCTCAGCTGTCGAGTACAGGGTTGCCGACTTGCCCTAAATTTCAGAATAAAATTAAAATAATAATAGTATTAAAAATGTTATTAAACTTTTTTACTTTATTTTTGTGGTTTTAGAATGTAATTGTATAGTTTATATTTAATTTTTAAAATTTAGAGATTTTCAGAAAAATAAAAATATTAATTTAGGGCTTTTTGGGGACAGATTTTTTCGAAGTCGGGTTGACTAGAATCCTTTGTAATTTATTTTTACTGGCAAGCCGTTTGCTGTGTTGCAAACTGCTGATAATCCTGCAAAATGAATATATTTTTTTAAGTTTTGGTCAATATTGTTGTCAAGGAGTACTATGCTGGTTATTCAGCAGAAGAAATAATTAGGAGGTTTGCATTATTTAAAGGAGGTCCTGTACCGGTAAAAAGTAAAATTTTAAAATTATTATAAAAGTTTGAAATCATCGGCTGTTAACGAAACTGTAGGAAGTGCATGTGTAATGATGAAGTGCCACCTGCACCTCCATTAACTGAGGAACGGCAAGTGCGTGATACTGCTGCAGTAGTGCGCCCTGGTGCCTTGCACCACCCGGTAGGCACGGCCCTGGTCATAAGCATATCACATCAAATGCTTGAAAACCAAAGAGAACCGAATTTAATAACAGATTAAAATATTATCTTGCTAAAAATGGTGGTCTCTTTTAGAACCACAAACTAAGATGTTAAACAGATTTTATACATTATATAAACATTTTCGTTAGAAATACTTTTACGTTCTTTTAATTTTTGTAGAGAATATTTTTTTTATATTTATTTTATTTTTTGAAAGTTTTGTTTAGAGCCAAATAGCAAAAAAATTATGCCTCCCAACTTTACAGGATTTAATGTATTTAAATAAATATTTTTCTAGGATACTCAAATATTTAATATTTACGTAAAAAATGCATTAAAAAAATATAACAAGGAGTTGCACTCCTCATGCATGTCTACCATGCTACTGAATTGAATACCAGTGTGGCCGGTGGGTTATGATAAAAATCCCCGCGTTGTTCCAAAAATCCCTTTATTGTGATACCTTGAAAAAATTCCTCTTACGTAAAGTCACATTTGAGGGTTGCCTTTTGATTGGCAAAAAATGCATTTTCTACGCCAAAGAAATTGAGAACCAGAAAACATATTTACGTAAAGATCGAGAATTTAAATAAAAAGTAAGTCAAAGTAATGGTACGTTAACATCTGACATTTATTGCATGATATTTATGTCATTTGGAAATTCTGAATAATGTAAACGGTCAAAAATGTATGACTGACATAAATTTTTGATTGTTTACACTAGCCAGAATTTCTGTCTGACATAAATATCATGCAATAAAGTTAGATCTAAACGTACCTTTAAAAGGTGTTTTTACACCATTCTAATAATTCAAAATATAGCCATATTCAACGTTAAGGGCGTTAAATGGCGATCAGAGTAGACTACCTTTTAAACCGTTAAAAACCCCGTTTTTACTTTAAAAATCCCTTTTTCCATTGTCATTAAAAATCCCCGAAAAAGTCTTTGGCAACACTGTTGAATACCCGAACGCTGCATGCAAAACGAAAACCGTGGGCGCCGCACTGTGGGATAAAAATCCATTATTTCGGCCAAAAAGCAACTTTAAAATTTTAATAGCTCATGCTCTGAATTAGAAAGTAGATACTGGAAATTACATGTACACAAAATTATACAAGGATTGGACGACTTTTATTAGGTTAATAAGAAACTTAAAAAGGTATTTTAAGAATCAATTAAAATCATACAACTAAAAATAATTAAGTATTAAATAAAAACTGTTTTTGCTTTGTCGAAAAATTTGCAATAATTTATATTATTCTTACCCATGTAAACATAAATATACAACATTTAATTTACCAAGTTAAATATTAGCTAATATACTAAAAAAGTAAAAGAATTAAAATAATAAAAACTATTGTTTTGTTTCCGATGCAAAGTCTCGCGAAGTCTCGCTACTTTTGTCAAACATTTTTTACCATTTTCTTTATTGGTTGTTGTACTAACAATTACCTGGCTTTTTGCTACTTCTGAGTAACCAGAACTAACAATTACCTGGCGTTTTCCTACTTCTGAGTATAAGGACAGATACATTTTTCTTATAATTTGCAAGGTTTTTTATTTTAAAATTAACATTTTTTGTTCTACACTGTATATCTAAAAAGATAAAAGCATTCTGATGAAAGATACGGATTTTACAAAATCTTCACAACAAAACAGTGTTTTTATGTATTTTATATGTTAATAAAAGCGTGTTAAAAATAAAGAAAGTTGGGAAGATGTAACTTTATTACGCTTCTAAGAATAATTAAAAATTATTCTTTACATTTGGATGGTCATATTTCCAAAACTAATTGAGATAGACATATCAAATGTGGTACTTGTTTAAAGCTTTTTAATAGATCTTTTGGTAGTAATATAATATAAATAGTGTCCATTTAAAAATATCATACCTATTGTCGTATCCCTGTATATCAAATGAGATAAAAATCATTTGATCACTGTTGGTTTATTTTGTATAATAAAAAATAATGATGTTAAGGGGGATGTAAATGTAATAAGGCATTCTATTTTTTTTTAATATTTTTTCAGTAAAGAGCACCTCATTTTAAGTTAGATTAGTAAGAATTTTGGCCAAAAAATTTAAATTTCTATCCCATAGTGCGCCGGTGTCCTGATAGGGAGTACGTTTGGATATAAGCAAAGAGAACGGGGAAAAATTTGTGCATTAGACAACATTGCATTCTTATCGCATTCTCATCGCATCGTCTGTTTCAGTCGAACTTATGTGATTCAGTAATACTGTTAGCGCTCTCTATTCCACTTGGGCAATTGCAAAGGGCGAATAAAGATTTTCCACACCTGTATATATATATATATATATATATATATATATATATATATATATATATATATATATATATATATTTAATGCAAGTGCATTTAAAATAATTTTATGAATTTCTGAACAGCAAAACACAAATAAAAACCTTCTTTTGAAATACTGAAGAAATATGTTGCATTCTTACCAAAATGGAGATGTCTATACAGGGTGTTTAAAAAAAAGTGGGCAATCTCACGCATTCATATAGAACACATAAAAATAATATAATAAGATACTATAATTTTTTACAGAGTAAGAACGCCGCTGAACTTTGGCTTTTCCTAAGAAAAACAATATAGTATTTAATATTTTATTCAATAATTTTAATACTAGATAAAACTCTTTGCTTTATTATTTATAATAATTTTTGTCAACATATAGGTAGAGTTTTTTTCGATGTTTAGTACAGGGATCTCAAAAACCGTTGCAGCTATGGCGATGGTTAAATGGGAAAAGAATTATAATTTTCTGAGCTTAGTTTAAATCAGGGTTTGTTTCGTAGCTCAGTTATTATTTGAAATAGAAAAAGGGTAAATAGAAAACTTGCAAATGATTATTTTCTTAATAGAAAGGTAAAATCTGATATACAGAATGTCCAGTAACGCAACCGACAAACTTTAAGGAGTGACAATAAAAAATAAGAAAAAAACTTTGTATGAACAGATGTCCTAAACGTCTTATTTTTTAAACTACGGGTTATAAAATTTTTAAAACATCGTTTTTTTATTATAATTTTTATACCAAATAAAATATTTTATAAAAATTTGGAAGACATCCGTCATGAATGAGAAGACATTTTTTAATATAAAAGGAAAAAATAATTCCTACCAGTGTCGTCCATACGAAGTTTGGGGTAAATATTTTTCAAGGAAAAAATGGTACGCCACTGCATTTTTCTAAATTGAAAATATTTTTTGAATCCCCGTTTGGCTTAAAACAAATTTGATCTCTTAACTTTTTTTGTTTGATCTACGATTTTCGCATAAATAAATAGAATACATTTCTTGGCATGGTCAAATCCCTATCTAATTAAAGAATAATTACAAAGGTTATTTGCCCAAAAATGGTTTTTATTTTTTTATGCAAAAATAGTTTATCAAACAAAAAAGTCAAGCAATCAAATTTATTCCAAACTTGAAGGGGATTTAAAAAATATTTTTAATTTAAAAACTGGGAGTAGTGTACCATTTTTTTCTAAAAAAATATTAACTTTACACCCCTTATAGACGACACTGGTAAAATTTTATTTTTTCCTGTATGGCAAAAAATTTCTTTTAATGCATGGGAGACGTCTTTAATTTTTTTATATCTTAATATAGTTAAAAATAAGACATACCTTAATATAAACAATAGATTTGAGCAATCAATATCGATTTTAATAGAGACCTATATGTCACAGACACAAATTTGCTTGGGTGGGTGGTACTTCCTGGACGTTCCCTATTCTATGGTAAAAAAAAGACGTCAAGTTGTTAAAAAATATATTTTTTTTTACACTTTATGCAGTTTGATAAAATAAGGTACTTTATCTTTACAATAATGTTGAAAAAAACAGTGATTTTTCACGGTCGTAAACAAAAGTTTAAATTAATTTTAAAAGTAAACACATACATCTAAACAAAATATTAATTTTAATTTAATTTATCTTAGTTACAAAATTTCGCAGAAGTTATAACAATACAAAATTTCCAGTACAAAGGAAAAGGGCTCGTAGAGGCATCAGGACCCAACTTATTCTGAATTGCTAGTACTATTTACAGACAGCATATAGATTAGTTAGTTAAATGGAAGGAGAAACATACATTACATACACAATTACAACCGCTAAGACATTTCAAAAGATAAGCTATTGAAAATTGTTGTGTTTGTAACGTAACTCAAAAGACTAAATATTATGTTGTTTATTTATTTATTTTTTACTTTTAAATGACTTTACTATTATTTTATGTTTACAGATTAAATTAAGAAATATACTTGTAAGAAGCGAATACATGTAAGCAGGAGTGGAATCACGACACTCGATTTAATTAAATCGAGCAAGTCGATGTGAATCTTCATAAATTTAGCCACAACATTCGATCCAGTTTACCTTCGGCAACAGATAGAGAGACGTAAGTTGCCGAAGGTAAACTCTATCACCTATCAAATCGAACATCGACTTGCTCGACTTAATCGAATCGAGTGTCGTGATCCCCCTGCAGACTTTTTGTAATGGCAAACATAGGTTTTTAGAAGGAATTAAAAACATATTGTAAAACATATCCTAAATAAACTTAAAAATCATACAGAACAGAGTGCAGATAACCCTTAAATTAAAAAAATCTATAACTCTAGGTGATACACAGAAAACTTGTTTGGCTACAAATTTATTTGTTGGAAGAACAAATATATTGATCAACTTCTTTCCTCTTTTCTCCGCTTTGTCTGCGCCTATGTGGTACCAAATACTTCGGAATAAAATGCTCTGTTAGAATATGCTAACTATATACAGGGTGTAAAGAAAATACTTTAATGTATTGAAATGGGTAAATCCTTGGGTAGTGTAGACACATACTTAATACTTTTTTGTTAATTTCATTTTTTTTAATTTTGCAAAAATATCTTTTTTTTACATGTCTGCTACTTCCCTGCTTGGGTTAACCTTTATTATTTAGGATATTTATTAAACAACTGTTTAGAACGCTCACATCTTTTGAAAAATTGCCAAACATAATTTTATTCGTTTAAAACTTTGAAAACACCGTAGTAAAGGTAAAATAACCTCGTTTTTGTTCTAACATAAATTTGTTCTTTATACATTTAAAAAAATTTAACAAACAAACTTTTGTCAGTAGCTCATTCAACTAATATAAGTTTATTATTTTGATTTTAAAGAAATGCAACAAAAATCAATTGAAAAACTACTAAGTATACCTTTAAAAATAAATGTCCTTTATTCATTTCTAAATAAAAACAAAAACATTTGGTTTTTACCATAATTTAAATTATTAAACAATTTGCAATAATAAACTTAATTTTATAAAATCACATAGATAAAACTTGCATGTATTTGCCACAAAAGTTCCATGAAGTTAAAGTTGTTGAACAACCTATACAAAACTCAGAGTCCCAATATTTTTTAGCTCCCTTACTTGTCAAACATTTTATCACGGGATCACAGTAATATACATTTATTAAATACAATTCGATAAAAAATCAAATAAAAACCTTAAAAATAACGAAATATTATATTATAAACACTACCTGACGTTACCGAAACATTTAGACGGAGATAAGTTAAAATGTTTTTGTTTTTTACAACGTGGCAACATCGGACAGAACACAGAGAATCTCAGCGCCAGCCGTCAGCTGATTAAAGGCAGTGATACAATTTTAGGTTACAAACTGCAAATAAAAACAATAATTGTTTAATTAAATTGTGTTCAATATTTGATAATTGAATATGTCTCTTTGTAACTGACAGAATAAACCTTTAAATAACGGACTTGTAGTATTTTTTCCGGTAATGTCCGGTATTGTATTTGCCGTTGCCATTTGCAACTCAATTTTTGTGCGGAATTGTTTATAATTTACCTCTTAGTGCGTGTACAAATAACTTGTAATAGGTTTATGGGTAATTGTCTAAAAAGTTGAAGCAACTCCGATTTTTTTGGAAACATTTCTTTAACGAGATATTTATCATCAAAGTTAAAACTTAAACTATCATTAGTTTTACTATATCCTGCCATTTTTTTGCACAAAATTCTTGATATAACACTAAATTGGCACACAATATTTTATGAACATCTTTAAAAACCTTTTTTTTAGTTATTTACCATGTTTTTTTATTACATTTCAAATCTTTTACCCCTAAAACACTGCAACACCTATGTGTATAATGGTTTCAGACATGGCGACTTGTTTTAACGCAAACCCTTTATATTAATAAGGAAAGGATTAAAATCAATTAAAAAAAAAAAAACATGTTTTAAAAAGTTATTTAATGTCAATTGAAATATTGTAAGCCAATTTAGTGTTATATCAGGAATTTCGTGCATAAATAAGGGGAAATATAGCAAAAATAAGGATAGTTTAAATATCAACTTTGATGATAAATATCTTAAGAACGAAACGTTTCCGAAAAAAAAATCTTTTAGATTCCTGATCAGCGCCGCAAAAACCTCCGTATACCAAATTCCGTCGAAATCGAAGTTGCCGCAACTTTCTAGACAATTACCGTTTAATGTATTTTTTTTCCGGTAAATAATGTGATTTTTATTGCGAAAAATAAGAAATGTGTAATAATATTTCCATAATCAAAACAAAGGATTTAAAGAGAAGGCTGACAGTGTATTTAATTTGACTAGTTTTGACTTAGACATTTTAGGATTAAATATTTTAGTAATTGTTAGTGATCCGCCATTATAAACTATTTTTATTTAATTTATTTTTACGGGGATCTTGGAATTTCAATATATTAAAGTATGTATAAATAGGATTTTGCAAACTTTAACTCCGCCCTAAAAAGTCGATTTTTTTAACCACTCTACTGTATACTGGGTTAGTAAAAAGTATCTCAACTTTTAAAAATCTTAAAAACCGCTTAATATGTTTTGAATATGTAAAAATACCTAGTGATATTGGCACTGTTACCCGATTTTCCACTGTTTTTATTAAATTTTTTTAAATAAAATGCCCTATTTATTTTTATTGCATTTAATTGAACGGATTAAATTTAGTAAGTTTCTAAATTTTCAAAACTCTGTCTCTATTACTTTTTAAGATATGATGCACTATCCTTTCAGCAAAAAGTAATTTAGGGCTTACATATCTTTAAAACCGCTAAAGCAATGTTTACAAAATTTGGCCTTTAGGGTGAGGCATCTTGGTTCTTTGGTTTGGACCGCGTTAAATTAAAATCATTTACCGGTCTTAAGGGGTGTTTAAGCCTGCCTAATTGATTAGTGATATTAGCATTGTTGCCAAATTTTAATAGAATTTCGGTGTTGTCATATCTCGGTAACTGGTAAAGATAAAATTTGAAATCTTATTAAAGTTGACACTCTTTTTTGTTGCAATTAAATTAAATTGTGCCATTTTATTTAAAACATAAAAAATATTACATGTAGTGCAACAATTGAAAATCTAGCAACAGTGGCAGTATCAGTATTTAATTCTACTTGCCAAGAAACGCTTAAATGTCAAAATTTATAAACGTAGCTTGTGGACCGATTTTATTTATTTTTTTTTCTGAAAGAATGCACTTCTGCGGTGGTCCTATATAAAAATCAAGTAGTTTATGTTTACCGATTTAATAGTAATAATATAAACTAAAAGCGAAAAACGGTATTTAAAGAAAATTTAATCGACTTTAAAAAAATAATAAAACTTACTAAAAATAAGAAAAAAGTAAAAGAAATCGGATAATAACATATACATATGTGTTAACTTACTCAATGGTATATAACTAATTAAACAAAAGCTTTTTTTACTTTAATACCATATATTATTCCCAACTTCTTTTATTTATTTTTTTATTATTTTTTACTTTTATGTGCGTTTTACTATTTCTTTGAAGTCGGTATATTTTTTTAAACTGTTTATTGTCATTATTAATTATTATTTTTGCTGAGAATTTATGGTCATTTTTTAATAATATTAATTTATTATCTTCCCAAGTAAAAATATTTTACTTTTTTTTTCATTATGTGTATAGGTTAAGAATCATCCTGTATCAGTTATTTATCCTTTAAAAACCAACAACATTCGGTATCATCCCCGTGCATAAAAATAAACTAAGACCATTTTTTATTTTATTTCAGGAATGGAACGATGTAAATCTGAGGTGGAATTCCTCCGAATACGGTGGTGTCAAAGACCTGCGAATACCGCCTCATCGTCTCTGGAAGCCAGATGTTCTTATGTATAACAGGTAAGTAAGTCGTAAATTAAATCACTCTGCTTGTCACATTTGCTAGCACACCTATAACAACACTGAAGAGCTATAAAATCCAACATAAAGGAAAAAGAAACAAGCTAAATTCTTTATGTTGCTTTTGTATTTGTGTAAAAATATTTATGCAAGAATAAAACCTTTATCTAAAGAGGATTTTTAAATAACATGCGCTTTATTAATTTTAAATATATTTTAATTGTTTTATACAAAAATTAATGTTTTTGTAATAGAAATTAAACATATTCTAGAGGACCAAAAGTGTTAATCAGGTAATCAACTTCTTTTTGTCCAGGTTTTAAAATTTTTATAGAAGGTGTTCATTTAAAAACTAGCCAGTCAAGTTATCTGCAAAAGAGACAGATTTAAGAAAATCGCGAAAACAGGTCGAAATATTTATTGAGGAAGAACATTTTTTACAAAAAATTGGACGGCGCTCATTAAAACCCTAAACCTCCAGGGCTACCAACCCAAAAGATCTTTAAATGAGAAGAGGGGTCAAGTAATACATCATTTGAAAGCTCCTGACTACTTTATAACCATAAAAAATCTTTATCTACTACAAAATGGCGATACTTGATGTGGTGTGATGGCCGTATTTCCAAAACTAATAATGTGGTATTTTCATAAAGCTCTTTAAAAAAAAAAAATTAATGGTGATACTAGTCATAATACAGGGTGGCTCACCATATTTGACACGGTCTGTGGCTGGATAACCATGGGGATTTTAAAAAAGCAAATTGGAAAACATATAGGGTCGAATAAGGCCACACTGAGAGAAATTTAGAAGCGACCATAATTAAAGTTTTAATAATCATAACTAAATTATCTCAGTTAAATAGGGGACAGATAAGATCAGTTAATGCCATAATTAAAGTTGACTTTCTATAAACCTTCTTTACTAATAACCGAAAAATATCTTATATCTTAGCGACCATTAATTGGCATTAGTAGTGTTGTTATTAAAGTCGTTTAGTTACCGCTGTTAGTCCATGACATTATGGTAATTAGGTCATTTACTTTTACTGCTCAAGGGACTTAGTTATGACTGATATTCAATCTTATTATCAGTATTACTATATCAACATTATGATCAATATTGTAATGTTAATGGACTTAACTAAAGAGCTTTTGTATGGTTATAATTTTCAGGACTTAGGGTAATACCTAAGCTTTAATTAAAGTAGCAAAAATGTAGCTTGCTGACATATACAGGGTGTCCGGAAAGGTGAGGTCAAAAATGATATTGGTGATAGAGTGAGCCAAAATAATCTTAGTACTTCATATAAAAAAGTTCTATCGCGCTTCCTTAGGAAGTTATTGAGGTTTAAAGTAAGAATATAAAAATAGTATTTCATTAATAACTTTTGAACGGTTGCCACAATAATAATGATATTTAGACATTTAAATTAACTCATAACCAATGCTTTTTCCATAAGCAAATGATGCGCCGTAAGTCATAATTATACAGGGTGAGACGATTTTTTTCGTATATTTAATGCATTTCTTACAGAGGTAAAAAAGTTACATTTTGGTTTGACCGTATAATTGTATAATTTCTATATCATTTTTGTACAAAAAAGGTATACTTTATTTAAATTGATACCTTGGACCGCTTTTCATAAAAACGCGTTTTAAATCCAGACATACCCCCATTTTGTATGTAATAAAAAAGCAATTTTTTTGAGAAAATTATTAAAATATGGTAAAATTTTTAAAAAACAGTTTTTATTTGTGTTATAAAGTTTCAAAGGCTTATAAACAAAAATTTAAATTTTTTTAAACCACATTTTAATATTTTCCTCAAAAATTGTTTTTTTTGTTATATACAACATAGGGGTATGTCTGGATTTTAAAATGCGATTTTATGAAGATATCGATTTACATAAGGTATACCTTTTTGGTACAAAAATGATGAAGGAATTAAACGGTCAAACCAAAATGTCAAATTTTTCATCTCTGTAAAATATGCATATAATATATGAATTGCTGCGCTATCATTTGCCTATGGAAAAAACACTTTTCATTTAAATGCCCAAATATAATAATTATTGGGGCAACCGTTTAAAAGTTATAAATGAAATACATTTTTTTTAATTCTAACTTTAAACGTCAATAACTCCCTAAGAAAGCGCGATAGAACTTTTTTTTATATGAAGTACTAACATTATTTTGGCTCACTCTATCACTCCTACCATTTTTGACCTTACTTTTCGGGACACCCTGTGTAAGCCTTAGTTATTGTAGTATATGGGCTATAGTTGCTTTTGCAAATAAGCTCTAGTTCCTATAGCAAATTAAATTTATAAAATATATATGGTCAATGGAGTATATGGAGAAGTATTAGGAATTAGAATCTATAAATTTGTATGTATAGGTATGTATTACGAGATAAGTGTGATAAGTGATAAGTAGAAGAGGTAGGTTTTTCTTGGCTTATTACTTTTACCAACGCCATTTGACTGATAAACGAGTAAAAATATTATTTTTTAAAAACCAAATATTTTATTAAGTTTTTATATGTTTGTGGTTTTTTTTAGCGTTGTGCAGTTTAATAATGGCCTACAAACGTACTTTAACGGAATGGAGCTTTAATGAAAGTGCTATAAAAACTTTTAAAGGTAAGCATTAAAAGGATTTGCAACTTCCTCATTAATAATGGTAATTCCCATATAACATTTTTTTTCCGGCGTTGTACATTTAATTTACTGGCATTGCCAACACTCTTTAATGGCAAGGCATTGGCAAAAAGGTATCAAAAAGACGTGAAAGTGGGCAATTGGCCGTTATTAGGCCACGTGTTGCAGATAAAGTGATGGCATTCGTCATTAATAAGTTATTGGCAAAAAATGCGTTTAAGATGATGGCATCCATCATTAATATGTTATTGGCAAAAAGATAACAAAAAGACACGAAAATGGGCAAATGCAGATACTCCCAAGCAGAAAGCTGACGTCTTATTGACGAAAATTGTCGCATATACTTTTTTTAAAAGCTAAAATGATGCGATATTTTTTTGAAAATTAAAATAGGAAAAACTCCTTACTGCATGCAATTTCCTTGCAATGCAATGTACCATCTCTCAGAACACTGTCCAATTTGAGATACAGATTTTTACACTAGCCGAAGATATTTCTTTTAAAGCTATATGAGATCACCTACCGCAGACCGCTCTCGAATTATTTTTGTCTAATGGGTGCGGTTTAGACGATAAAAAGCGAAGATATTGCAGAAACGTAGTAGTTTATTGTCCATTACGCCATCTATCGGTATGTCAAAAAACTATTAAATATATATAATAATTTTTATTAACACGTCTTTAAAACTTTTAATAAAGTTTAAACAAAATGTTTACAGCTCCTAACAGTCTACTTGAATATCTTGCCTTCTCGACTAGCCATCACCAATTAATCACACAACACACACTTTTTAGGTAATGAATACATTTAATTATGTCTACTAAAAACTCTTTTCTTTAAAAAGAAACTAAAAAGCTAAAAACCACGTAGAAAACAAATGCACAAAGCGGTCACCTTCGGTCCAAATTAACGTAGCTAATTTTACCATCATTTTATTTTTATTCGCTCCAAAATACATAATAAACATTTTGTTTGACCTAATTTTTATTTGCATGATTTTTAACAATAAAATGTTATGAAAAGGCCATTTCCTTTATTATTATTATTATGTAAAAAAACATAAAATAATGTTGTTTAGCTGCCATTATAAATAAAACAGATCAAAAAATTGCTTTAATGTTAGTCAAATACCAATGTTATTAATATGGTTTAAAAAGTATGAATATGCGTTGAAGGTTTGCCTTCAAAAATCCAATATTTATTTGCCTGCAACAAAAACGCGTGCTTTATTTAATCAGGATTGGTATGCCGCCATTTTTGTATGCTTGCCGGCAATTCGCCTGCATGTAAAATTTATTGGCAATTAAGTGTTTATTTAGGGTTGACTTTTAATGCGTATAAGATGTTGGCATAATATTGCCACCAATTGCCAATGCTTTACCATCAATGCCAATATGAAAAATGTACATTGCCGGCAAATAGTGTTTGCTGGGTTATTTATTTTTTATTTTGCCATTAAAAAATAAAATAAAACTCACTTCGTTCTAGATGCAGTTACTAACATAAATTCTTCGGGAGAGCAAGAAAATATCGTTTTTTTATTTATTTATGAATCATCAAACTTTCGGGACCGCGGAGTAAATTGGGTTGCTGGGCGAACCCTTTCCTCTTCCGTGGCTGGGCGGGGTAAACCATGGTAAAGTGAATGTCTAGAAATTAAAGTGGGTTCATTACGTTTTGCTTGACAAAATTTGAGCAGTTTCTGAAATTTTATTATAAAATATGCATTCTAAATAGCACATTAAAAAAAAAGCGAAATATTCACGTTTTGCAAAAATATAATTATTTAAAAATTGCCATTTATGACTGAACATTTAAAATTTTAAAAATTTGTGTCCGCAAAACGTAATGAACCTACTTTAATTTCTGGACATTCACTTTACATCGTCTTTTCCATGAACCCCGCCCACCCACGGAACAGGAAAAGGTTCGCCCAGCACACACTCACTTCGTGGTCCCGAAAGTTTGTTGATTCATAAATAAATAAAAAAACGATATTTTCTTGCTCCCCCGAAGGGTTTATGTCAGTAACTGCCTCTAGAATAAGTGAGTATTTTATTTTTTAATCGAAAAAATAAAAGAATAAATAATTACCAATATTAATTAAGAAGTTGCAAATCTTTTTAATGCTTACCTTTGAAAGCTTCTATAACACTTTGTTTAAAGCCCCATTCCTGTAAAGTACGTTTGTAGGCCATTATAAAACTGCATAACGCTAAAACAAACCACAAACATAGAAAAACAAAATAAAATATTTGGTTTTTAAATAAATTAAGATTTTTACACGCGCCAATTTGGAATCAGTCAAATGGCGTCCGTAAAAATAATACGCCAAGAAAAACCTACCCTATCCAAACCACACGAAGCACAAAACTGAAATACCAACAACAACGTTGCGCCTCTTTTGGAAGACTTTCCGTTGACGAGCGCTACCGAAATATATCGATTTTTAACGATTCATGTCTAGCTAAATGACTTTAGTTGTGGTTATTAAAGCGTCCACTTGTAATACCTGAATATCTAATAGTATTAGGAAGGTCTTTTTCTGCCTTTATTAATGGAAACTTTATTTGATGCATTTAATAAACACAAATAATAAACTTAATTACCACAATTAAACCGCAACATAATAGTAAATCTGGTAAGATTTTATTAACACGTAAATGGATTGTAACTAAACCAACTGGTTAGTGTTATGCAGAAATGTATTAACAGTAATACCTTGATTTCAGAAAGACAAATTTAATAGTTCCCGAAAGATCAATCTAATATCATTATTAAAAAAATAGCTATGTTACCTAAAAATAAAAGAATGGTTATTAACGAAGCAACTGAAAGGTAGTTTAATTAACTGTTTTCTTTCAGTGCACATTATCAAAAACGTTTGACGTATCAAAGTTATATTTTTTTAAATGGAAAACCCTATATTTTATGACGGTTTTAAATTTTACTTAACAAAAATAACTTAAGTTTGTTTATAATACTAAGTGTCTAATTTCATTCGTTTTTCAAGTTGTTCAAAAAGTAATTCCACTTCTTTCGGAAATCAAATAGAAAAATCTGTCTTATTTCAAATGAAACACCCAGTATTTCTTTACACCACACAATGGCAAATAAAGTACCTTTTCAAATAGTGTATAGGTTGCCTTTACCTATATTTTATACTTTTTAGTAAATTCCGTCTTTAGATATTTTTATTCCAAATGTCTATTTAAATCTAAGAAAAAATTGTTAGAAATTGATTATGGATAAACATAAAAACGAGTTTTAAGTCACAAAATGTCATTATAACTATTTAGAGGTATTTTTAATATTGTCCAAAAACACAAGTTTTATCATAACCACATTCTGCTGCAATAAGTATTATTTGAAGTGGCATTATAAGCAACAAATTAAATTTTGTCTGTGAAGGTCAGAAAAAAAAGCAGATAGTAAAAAAGTTTTAAAATTCTTGCTGCTTTCAGACAAATCTACATTCAATAATAGTGAAAGTGGCTAAGTGAAATTATTTTTTAAACACCCTCTACAATATTTGATCTTGACATAACCTACGTATGATATGGCAAACTATTTCTAACTGTAAAACAAATTTTAAAGTTCAGGGTGTTAATAGTGTTAAAGTAGAATTATTTTAATTGCATCTTTGCATTAAAAAAAAATCAAATATAACAAAAACGAATAAAATTAGACACTTAGTGCTATTAACAAACTTGAGTTATTTTTTATGTAAAATCTTAAAGCGTCACAAAATATAGAATGTTCCATTTAAAAAAATTAATCTTAAATACGATATACTTTTTTGAAACACCTCGTAAAGGCTAAAATAATTTTATAATGTGACCTTATTCGACCCCTATATCGTGTCGAATATGGTGGGCCACCCTGTATACAGGATAGGATAAAAAGTGTATATTTTTAATGAAGTACCCTGTATATTATATTACCAATAAAAAGATCTTAAAAAGAGCTTACAAGTAATTCCCAGTTAGGTACATCTTACTTTATAAGTTTCGGATATATGGCCATCCCAATCAGGTTTTTGGGTAATTTTTTATAGTACCGCCATGTTGTAGTAGGTAAGGATATTGACTTTATATTCCAGGGTTATAAGTGCTCGTTATAAGCTTTACAATAATTTATTACTCGACCCTCCTTCTCATTTAATAATTTTGGAAGAAATATTAATGTTTCAAACCTCTTAAGAAAAAATACGTTATTTATAAACACATCACATGTCATTTTGATCCATTTTCTACTGCTACCCTAATTATTTTATGTAACTTTTGACCTTTTAACATAAAATAGGTAATTTAACTTACTTACAAGTCATTATCTAAAATGTTACATCTATTTTATGGCTGATGGAACATTCTAAATAAAGTAAAATCTTTGTTTAAAAAATAAAGATTGTACACAATTTACTGGTGTTTAATTAGGACAAATTAGTATAAGACTTTTTTTAATATTTTTATATCATGTCACGGACGTGAGTAATTTTTTTGTCAATATTAAAAAAAATTAAAATTATTAAGTTAAAGCGTCCTAGTATTTATTAACACTGTTTTTTACTAGTTTAAAAATTAAAGAGTAAAAAAATACTGGCTTTGGTTTTGGTAATTTTGGATAGGTAACCCGGAATTTGTCGATAGATTTTGAATAAATCCCCGAAAAAGATTTTTTCTGGAAAGCAGGCAGATGAAATCAATATAGTTTTTTTTGACAATAAAAAATAAAAGTTTTGCGTTACCAAACTGTTCCTCTTTATGCCAATAACATCTATACTAGTATCATAAAAAGGGAAATTTTGTAACTTTATATGTTTTTAGTAAGGGCTAATTTTCGGAAATACTGAACAGATCATAAGTTACCCTATTCCGGAGTGCTATAGGCTATAATGATATGATGAGAAAAATATACTTAACGCTCAACGAAGTGAGCACGGGTCGGCTTACTCTGGTATAAATTTAGTATGGAACTCATGTTTTACTTTTTAGTTAAAGAAAATGAAAATCTACCTACCAACACCATAGTAACTCTTTATTCGGTAATTGTAATAATTGTGAAATTTTCCCATAAAAAGGTTGAGCAGGGTATTTAGATATCATTAAGACAAAGCAGAGAAGATATCTAATTTCGTTCCGTTTCTCACCATCAATCGCATTTAACTTTTAATTAAAAAATATGTGCCACCCAGTATAGATCTTTAATATTTCCCTCCTAAAAATAGCCAATAATATTACGCGGTGTATGCGGTATATGGTTATTAAATCCAAAAATATTGTTTCAGCGCTGACGAGGGCTTCGACGAGACAGAACAAACCAGTGGCTTTTTTTTTATTTATTTTATTTAAAAGGATATATAAGGCCTATACCAAAGAAATATATACTAGATGCTGTTGACCTTAAGAGAAACACTTGCGCAAAGAAATTTTTTTAGATAAACAAGATACTGAACAAAAATAGAGATATAAAAGCTGTATTTTAATTCGCTTATTCTAAAGAAAACACACAAATTTTACACACAGTCAGTAACGTACCGCTTTTTGTTAAAAATATTCTTTTAGTTGCCGCTTGAGACGCCACTAGATTTATTAAATGTTATTAAGGTAGTGATAAATTACCCCCCTCCCCATGTTATAAATACCATTGCCAAATTAGGACACTTTTTACATGTTTAACACCCTGTATCCTGGGAATGAGGAATTTGCGGATCCATGTTTATATAAACTTTTTTATATTTTTAATAGTAGAAATTTTTCTTTTTTTACAATATTTTGTAGCACATTGCTACGTCACTGGCAAATAAACTGTAAGTTTTGTAACTTGTGTCAGTTTTAGGATAAGAATAATAATAAAATCCTAGTTATGTACCTATTTATGCACCTTATCCACCAGACTTAGCTACCTTAGATTTTTATTTGTTGCCGCCCCATATACAGTGTCCGTTTGATATATGGACGCAAATGGATTTTTTTATTACACATTTCACAAAAAAATATTCTTGATAAAAGTTGCTGCTTTCTTTCAAACTCAAAATAAAACTGCCAAAATTGAAATATCTTTATTTGTATACCGGGGAGATACAAAACTATGAAAATGGTTCAAGAGTAAAGTATCCTTATTTCTCAGAATACATCCAAATATTATTTGAAAAAGTATCTCAAATTAAAAGTAGGTATCACATATGAAGTCACAGCCATATATCTCAAACACCTATTTTTCTTAAATATCGCTATTATTTTTGCAGCTACCCTGTATTCTGAATGAAAACGATGCACTTTAATGTCAACCTTCTATCGGATATAATAGGTATGTAATGTAAAACTTCAGTTTCAAATTAACAACAAACCAGAAAATAACTTAATAAAAATAAGTTCTAGAAAATACTCATATTTTTGCGTCCAAATAGAAAAAATAAACGTAGTTAAATTTGAAAAAATGTATTAACAAATTACCCGAACATTAAAAAATAACTGAAAACGTATATTCAAAGCCTTAACCCAAAATTATTCTAAGTAAATTTTTCTAAATAAATTGTATCAACCTAAACATAAAAAAATTGGCGGAATAAAATCGTTGATTGTTTTTTTCAAATAGAATGATTTGAATATTTTGTTGATGTTTAATACCTATTTTTAATTTGAGATACTTCCTTCCAAATAAAATTTGGATGTTTTCTGAGAAATAAGGGTACTTTACTTATGAACCATTTTCATATGTTTGTATCTCCCGTGTATACAAATAAAGATATTTCAATTTTGGCAGTTGTATTTTTAATTTTAAAGGAAGCAGCAACTTTTTTAAAGAATATTTTTTTGTGAATTGTGTAATGAAAAATTCCATCTGACGGACACTGTAGATCTTTAATATTTACCTTCGGCAAATGTAACTACGAATGTATGCAGTATATGGATAATAAATCTAAAAAATATTGTTTCCAGCGCTGACGAAGGTTTCGACGGGGACATACCCGACCAACGTCGTTGTCCGCAATAACGGCAGTTGTTTCTACTTGCCTCCAGGAATATTTAAAAGCACATGTAAAATCGATATTACCTGGTTTCCCTTGACGACCAAAGATGCGAAATGAAATTCTGGAAGTTGGACTTACGACGGCTTACAAGTAAGTAAAACTCATTTCGGTAAACTTCGAATGGAAATATTTCAATATGAACTTCTTTCGTTCTGCACAGGTGGTCCTAAAAATATGTGTGCAATCTTTTACAACATATGAAAAAATAATATTGTAAACACCCACTATAAAATAGCATTCATTTAATTGGGTCAGTTAACATTAAGAGAAAAGTAAATCAATCTTTTAATTAAACAAGAGAACAACTGTGAATTGTGAAAATGTAAGAATTTCAAAATTAAAATCTGCGAGTTAAACAATTTTCTAGAGGTAAATAGTAATTGTAATCATCAAAAACCACAGGTTTAAGTGTGTATAATCGTCAAACCAAACAACTAAAAATTTATGATTTAAACACAAGACAAATTAGGGATTGTACGCTGTATAATATTAGCCGGTAAAGTTGTATTTTTATTTGGTTTTGAATATATATTTTTTAAAGAGATATGTGCCTTAAAATGCTTTTAAAAATTGGTTTTTCTTAACTAACTTTTATGGTACGTAGTATTGTAAAATATTTTTTTATTATAATAAATATTTGTTAGCACTATTGTCTTAGAGCAAAGTTTACGGAATATAAATATATAAGTTAGGACACTTGTTGGCGGACCTTTGAACTCGTAGCATCTAAGGGCTGCCGCTGCAATACAGTGACTAGACGCGGTCGTAAAAATTGTAGGGGATACTGGTGCAACTGATAAAGATACTGGGGATTTCGTGGAAGGCGGTGCATTGTTCTACCATTTGAATTAAACTAAAATATTTATTCGTTTGCGTAAACAATGACATAGAGTATGCTAGGCTAAATAAATAAAATATTGTAAATCTTTTTGATACACTTTACGGCATATTTGACGCTCTTTGAAATTGCTTTATTGTTTTTTTGTGTAACTTGAGAAATAATTTTTACTTTAGAAAAATTATTATTGTACTGAAATGTGTAAGTACACTGAAAAAAGGGTTCTCTTGGAATTAGGTCGTACGAAATTTAATCAAGGCTGCCATAATCTTGTATATGTCCAAACACATGGTGTCTTAAATATAGTCAGTAATGTCCGTAATTAAAATAACTAGAAATATCTTATATAAAATAATTTATGCATTATCTCAAGATAATATAACTTTTAAATGTTCATTAAGTACCTTTGATTCAAATTTACAATTGTTTGGTGTTACTTAAAGTGTATTATTTTTGTATTAAGGATTTAATAATCTTCTGTCAAAGCCAACGTCTTTAGTACATTGTACTTGGGCCAAAAATATACAGCGTCTATTTAAGTTGGCACCATATGGAAAACTTTTTATTATTGATGTTACGAAAAAAACTTATCCTTTATAAAAAGTTCTGCGTGGTCTAAAACCCAAAATGCAATCATTAGATATTAATTTTTTAAGTTGTATTCGGGGTGTCTCAAAAATGTGAATTTTGCTCAAAAGAAATGTACCATTATTTTTTACAATATCAAACTTTTTAATAAAAAAATAATGTTTAGAATTTATTTTAAAGAATTTGTTTTTTTTATTATTTTTTACTGTTTTGATAGTTCTTAAGTTTCCTTGGCACTTAAACACAAAATTAAAAATAAAAAGTTTTTTATAAATATTAAGTTTGCATTTTTACATATTCAAAACATATTTTTAACCCTAAACTTTTCTCTTTAATAAAATTTTTCTATATTGTCAAAAATACCGGTACATTACTCTTGACCAAAATACATATTTTTTGAGATACCTCGTATGCCACTAAAAAAATATTATCTGTTAAATTTAGGTTTTAGACCATCCAGAACTTTTTATAAAAAAATATTTTTTTCGTAAAATTAAAAAAAAATTGCCCTATGGTGCCAACTTATGCTCTGTGTACATGGTGGTCCAACTAAAACGCCATTTATTATTTTATACGGAAAATCTATGGAAAAAAATTCAATAAAAAAATTAAAAAATCTTTCTTGTAACTTATATTTATTGTTGGTGCAAGCAGAAAACCACGTAAGTAAAAAATTATAAAGTAAATTAGGTTGGTCTTGTTACTTCTTATGTTAGGTATTTTTCTCTATTTTTAACTAAAAAAAAACATCCTATTGAACGTGAAACATATTTTAAAGTACAGAAAAAAATACAAATCTATATATAATGTTAGGAGAAGACTTAATTATATTTAATGTTTTTATTGTATGTATATATAAACTCAAACACCTACACTCAAACTACTCAAACATAATGTAATGTAAAAAACAATTGTGTATATGCTCTCATTGTTACAAACTTTCCTGCTGACCTGTATCTTCTCAATAACATTCGATCGCGGGAGTGAGTCGTTAATATTTTTCATTGGAAATTCTCTTTGCAAGGCGTTTTTACGTTTTTTTGTTAGCCACCTAAAATTTTTGTCAAATCAATGATCAAGAAATGCAAAATAAATTTGGTGTTATTTTAAATTTTCTTTCTCTTGTTACTGTAAAACAGAATTAACAACATAACATGCAGAAGCACATTTTTCTTCAGAAACTTGATTATTTTAGGCCATACTTACAGCAGGATTGTTCATTTTATTTGGTGATAATTCTTTAATTTTAGTCCATTTGCGATACCATTTTCTATAATAGGATATTGAGATCGTGAACTTCTTGTACTAAAAAAATTAGGCATAAGATTGAGTATTTGAGTAAGGCTGTTTAACAGTTCAAAATTTTAGTTGCAAGAAAGTTTCTTTGCTGCAGTAAGTCTCTTAAATTGCTTACAGCACTATACTAAACCACATTTTATATCGACTTATAGTTTACTTTACTGTTAAATTTTTTACAAAATCAACCAAAATAAAAAATGCTGTATTTCTTAATCAAATATTTTCATTAAGTTGAAATACCAAAACTTGGCCCAATAAATTTAGTAGCATATTATTAGCTCAGAGGTTACAAGAAAATGCCAAAATAAAATGCTCTAGTCACTAATGGCGTAGTTTTTAGTACTAAATTTAGTATTGTTTAGGTATTCTTACGTTAAAGTAATAGGTATAATTTTGTTAAATTAAACAATTAATAAAAATCAGCTGTTTTGGGTTCATTTCCTTTCATAAAACAGTGCTTTACCAGTAAAATCAATTATCTTTGATATGGGGTATCCTGATTTTCCTAAAAGTTTACTAAATCCTTTAATTAAAACAGTTACCTTGTAAAATAATTAGTTATCCTTGTCATAAGATCACCATATTCTTTTGGAGACCCTACAGGCTTATGTTAAGTAAATATTCTTTACAAGAATTGAAAGGTAAAAGGCAGCCATTTTCGACAAAGAAAAAGCAACGTACTACGGTTGTTGTTAATTTCATTTAAACTAATGGCTACATGTTAATAATTACCTACAAACCCGACGTTCAGTTATAACGCAGTTGACAGTTTAAATGAAGTAAGCTGTCCATACATTTTAATTTGCGTTTAAAAAATGGGATGTATACTTTTAATAATATAGCCAACAAAGAAATTTATTGAATAAAAAGCCGGTACCTACCTAGAAATCTGGTATAAAGGTGACAAATTTTAAATTTAATTAGCAACTCCTTAACCCCTACCATTTCACTTTTGTTCCTTTAGATGTGCATAGGCCGTCGAGCCGTCCCGTTTCACACGCAATTTTCTGAAGTTCCGCGTATTCCTAACTAAAATCGTAGGGGCTCTGAGATGACTTAACCTGCGCCATCTTGTCTTCGAGTCGGCGCGTCATTAGAGCCCTCTAGCGGATTAAAATGTAGAAGAAACGGCAACACAAGGATCTAAGGACTTTCGGACAAAGATAGATTTCTTCGTATAGTAGCACAACTTCATATGAAAAACGCGGGCTTCCCAATAAATTAATTTATATTCAAGGACATGGAGAAGTTCAGCCAAACCCGAGAATATTCTTTAGATAAGATGGTGTTTATTTTGTCGCAGATTATGTCTTTCTCGGAAGGTAATTACTGGTCAATACAAGAGAAGCTTTTTTCAGTGTAATTAATAAAAAGTGAAATTCGAATAGAATAGAATAATTTTTTAAGAGTCAGGCCTTTTATCTCCTAATTTTTGCGTTTTGCTTAAAAATTAAAAAAACAATTTATTTTAAAAATGTAATTTTGACGACTCCTGCCAGTTCCAGTTACACAAGCCTAAAATATGCCGCATTAAAATTTTGAAAAAACAAAAGTTTTTTTTTACGTGTATTTTATATGGGAATACTTATATTAAATTTAAATGGTAAGTACTTAAAAATAATATTAAGAACTTAAACATGGTGGGATTTTTCTATCTAGATAAAGATTAAAGTTTTGCTTAAGCAACGAAAAAAGAAAAACTTTTCGGAAATTAATCACCCTAATGTATATTAAAATAATATCTAATATATGAAGCCTTTCACTAAAAGGGACCTGTGTTAATAAAAAATATACAGTTTGTTATTAAAAAATGGAGGTTATTCTATCATATACATATAAGAAGCGAGAGGAATAAAGTTATAAAGTGCTAGTGCAATATTTTTATGATTAAAAAAAGTTTTTAACCAGCTATGAGTAAATTTATATTTTAAAAAGTGAAGATAATATTATAGTTTTAGAGATTTTATGCCTAATACTTTTTGCATCTAGCATAAAAAAAAAACTTAAAAATGTTTGGAAAATATTTTTTAGATAAAATTGGTTATTTTTAGAAATTAAAAAATTATGCCCTTTTAAACTCGATCAGTTGTGAAGATGTTATATCTAATTAAAATGTCTTTTAAAAATGAACAAGTTTTAACGCAGTATTAATTATTTTTTGTCGTTTACAATAAATACTGTTTATCTGTCCATAATAATTATTATGAAAAATTAATAATAATTTGCTCAACATGCTATCAATTTTATTTGTCTAAAATATTAAATTAAAATAAAACTCATCTTGCTTAGTCTTTTGGACATCTAAATAACGTCAGGTCACCACCCTGCTGCGTAACACAACCATCATCATATTTTACGTGCATTTTAAACAATATAAAACAGATATAAAAGTCGCAAAATTTTACGTCCACTCTATACAAATTTGCTCCGCCTCTGCAACGCTAACTCGGCTCACTGTGTATAGACGACTGCTCGAATTATTCCTTATCGGGCAGCTGGAGGCAGCTAGACCCCGATTTCTTTGATGCGGCCGCTGTGACGAGTGTCCCAACTTATATATGTATATTTCGTAAACTTTGCTTAGATTAGTCCGCCCCTGGTAAACTAAAGAATTTAAATGTTTTACAAGGACACCATATGAAGAAGTCCTAACTAATATTTACCAAATTAAAAAAATATTACCAAGTACTATAAAAGTTAATATGAAAAACCGATTTTGAGTGATGTTCTTTAAGAGTGCATATCATTGTAAAGAGGAGGCTTTAGAACAAAAAAATAGGACCTTGTCATATTATTTTCACGTGTTTAATATAAATGCAAGATATTGCCCACATATTTTGGCACACCCTGTATACAGATATTTATTTTTAAAACTATCAGTTTAGCATAAACCTCCAAGAAAAAGTTACCTGACCAGATGTTAAAGTTTAAGCTCATATGCAAATCAACAAAAACGTTTTTAACACGCTTTTATTAACTTGGGTTGTATGTATCTATCAATCTGGCTATGTAACGGAATCTTTGAGCCTAATTTTAACCAACTTCCAGCTATTCGATTTCTTTGAAACTTTGCACACGTATTAAGGACCCATGACAATGCAATAATCTGCAAACAGTATCCCTTTATCTTTTTTTTTAATCGCCAGGAAAAAAATCCATTATATTATAAAAACAACACCTAGGATGCCATCTGTTGGAAAAATTTCAAACTTTGCTATTAAATGAAGAAGAAATTTTTTAGTGGATTGCAAAATGTTGGCAACGGTCCAAACATTGCCTGGATTGCCATCTGTTGGCAAAATTTGAAACTTTGCTACTTAATGAAGAAGACATTTTTAGTGAGTTGCAATCTTTTGCAAATTTTAAAATTTGCTACCATTGTCATTTCATGGGGGCTGGTTATTTTCTTTTTGCTGCTTAATTAAATAGTATGTTCTAATTTACTGTTATATTAAGAATTTTGTGCAATATAACGAACTAAAAAATGAAAAATAATTAATAGTTTAAAAAACTAAAAAACACGCTTTTATATGCAACCGAACTAAAAATTAAAAAATAATTTTTCATTAAAAAAAAATATTTTCACTTCATAGTAAAAAGCGTGGGGTGCATTTTACTATTTTTCATAACTTTTCCATCATAGATATTGGCAAATATAATAATTATAACATTTAATATATTAAGCACCCCACGCTTTTTACTATGAAGTGAAAATATTTTTTAATGAAAAATTATTTTTTAATTTTTAGTTCGGTTGCATATAAAAGCGTGTTTTTTAGTTTTTTAAACTATTAATTATTAACATTAGGGCTAGCAGCTCTAATAATAGTTTAAATTAAAGGCTTTTAGTAAATATTTATTTAGGGTGGTAAAAAGCCATGGCTCCATAATTGAGCAATACATTTTTTTTTTATGTTTTCGACTTTTTTTTAGCTTTATCAACCAAATAGCCTGTTTAGTTTACCAAACAACCAGCACACTAGCGATACTAGTTTAGTAATTCATCTTAAATAAAAACTCTTTTCAAAATATTCCTCAATTTTTTCTTGTGTTTATTTAAACACAATTTTTAACCATAAGATTACAATAAAGTTGAAAATATACCTTACTTCAAAAAAAGAAATGCAACAAAAAAATATCTGTTTTTAAAGTATATCACTGTTATTAAAAAAGAAGAAAGAAGCTTAAAGCACTGAGCTTCATCTATCTAGCGGCCCAAAATGTGAAGTTTGAGGTTTAAAAACGATCTCCAAATTGGTCACGAAATGATCATAAATGCATTCTTTTGTGAGCCATGTATGATTAATTCAAGGCGCTAAAAAATTTTCAATGACCTTGATACTTTAAACCCGCAGTAAAAGTTGGCGTGTGAATGACCAATTCGTCACTCTTAGTGATGATCATTTCGTGACCAATTTATGTAGCATAAAACGAGCTCTGAATAATAATATTGATGTGCTACATATGTTTTTTAGAAAATCAGTGCAAAACCACTCCTTTATATTTGAAATAACTTCTTTTAATTTTATTTTACTGCTGATCAATTATTGTGACCTAATGACCAATTCGTGACCAATTGTTACAGCATAAAATGACCTTCGAAAGTTAATGTTGAGGTGCTAAATATATATATGTAGCAATTAGTGACCTTGATATGTTAAACTCTATATTTATTCCAGTATCTTTGACCAAATATTAAATACCTATGACCAATTCTCTAATTGTTGCTAGCTTTTAGAATTCGTTTTTAAATCTATTTTTTAAATTTTGGACCGCTTACAAGATTTACTCGTCCTTAAATGTCTTCCTTTAAAACAGAACTCCTTTAATCTTGCTGAACAATTAATTAATCATACTGACTAATATTGACCATTTTGTGACCAATTGCATCCTTTTTTCACACGATGTAAAAGTTGGTGTATGGACGTCACACTTAGTGACTATTTCGTGACCAATTCGGAGCTGGTTTTTAAACCTCAAATTTTACGTTTTGGGCCGCTAAATCGATGATGCTGAGGCTGAGGCGCTGGGTCTACAATTTGAAGATAGAAAACAAGTGTTTTAAATAGCTTATTTATGATATTAAATACAGAATCAGCTAAATATTATAACACATAGGCAATGTGAGGAAAAGAGACAAACTAACGTGAATACACACACTACACTAATGACATATGCCAAAGGGCAAATACTAAATATACTTGGTTATTTTAAAAAAATATCTTTAATTAATTATGGTTAATTAATCAACCCAAAAAAATTAACCACGGATGACTAAAACATAAACCAAACAAGGAACAGCAAATCTGTCAAATGGTATACATGGATAACGGACAAATTCCACTGTTTTTTTTACCGTTTTAAAGAGTCCTTACTTGTTTTTATTATATTAAAAAATATTTTATTATACCAAGTACTATAAGAGTTTTTTAAGAAAACCCGCTTTTCAGCGGCGTCCTTTAAGGGCACATATCTATGTAAAGAGTGGCTTTAGGAAAAAAAAATACAGGAACTTGTCACATTATTTTGACGTGTTCTATATGAATCAAGATGACCCACATATTCTTGGACACCCTGTACACTTATTGATTGTGTGTGATGCAAAGGTCACCTGCATTATACAGAGTGCCGATTTCACCAAGGTTTTAATAAAACAAATTAATTTGCCTAAAAACATGTTGTGTTGCCAGTCTCATATATCCCTTTTACAGTTTATCTAAAAAGTCTCCAATATTCCACTTTGTTTTTTTATTTCTAAGTTATTTCTAACTTTTGCTGAAGTCTTTGCTTCTACTCTTTTAAGTTTAGAATCAATGTTACAAGACTTTTATTTGCATTTGTTTATTTACTTATAAAAGTGTATACAAGGTGATTAAACTTATGTCGGCACTACTGCTAACTTTTGTATTCTAAGTCGGTTAAATAGCTAAAGTTGTATTATTTTTTCCGCTGATTAACGTGCTGCCAACAGAAAAACAATTAAACATCGGGTTTTCGATCTATTGTAAAAAAGTACTTTTTAAAGTGGAACAACCTGTAAAATATATCACCATTTAAAAGATCTATTAAAGCGCTAAATAGAAAGAACTTTAAAAAATACCACATTTGATATGTCTATCTCTTATAGTTTTAATAGTTAAATAAAAAATAGTAGATTTTTATGATAGCAGTTCAAATAGAGATTTAGCGGTTTCTGATCTATATTTTTTAATTTCTACGTGTTACTATATTTACTATAGTGTGCAGTTTTATGATGCAGTGTCTGACTCCCCTCGATCGGTTGGAAGTACTACCAAAACCTACCCTACCAAAGTGGTAGCTCAAGCTCAGTTGTGGCTACGTAACGTTTATTCACTCGAGAACTGGGTCGCCATCATCGGTACTCTGCGCAGCTTAGACGCTGCACGGTAAAAAAGTATAAACTTAAGTTAGCTTTACGAAAAAATTCATCAACAAATCCTTTTCCACAGTGCGGCTGTCTACCTGCGCAGAGTACCGATGATGGCAACCCAATTCTCGACTGAATAAACGTAAAGTAGCCACAACTGTCTTACCACTTTGGTAATTTTTTATTACTTCCAACCGATCGAAAGGAGTCAAATACTGCATCATAGAAATTAAAAATATATGCATTAGACACCGAGGAATATCTATGTGAAATACTATTACTCTTATTAAAAGACCCTTTATAATGGAAGATATAATTGAAATTTAACAGTTTGTTTATATTTGGAAGACCGTATTTGCAAAACTATAAGTGATAGACATATCAAATGTGGTATTTTTTAAAGCTCTTTAAAATGTCTATTTAATGGTGATGCAAAGTACAGGGTGTTTTTTCTTTAAAAATGCCAGTTTACTATCAAATTTCTAAAGATGGCCATATTTCCGTAATAAAAAAATTGAATTGTGATAAATTATACAAATAAAGGACCTGATGTTCAATTGTTTTTTGTTGGTAGCACGATAATTAGCGGAAAAAATACTACAATAATAAAGAAGTCAGCAATAGTGCCGACTTAGGTTTGATCGCCCTGTACATGTAAATGTTTTAATTTGTTAACGGCAGTCTTTAATGTTTACATAATGTTTATATAATTATTTAAAATAGAAAAGAGAAGAAATATTTTTACAACTTTGTTACCTGTTTATACCTCATAAACTAAACGAAAACTTTTATACGAAAAGAAAGCTACTATCCATAAAACAGCCATATTTTCATCTGTCCATTAAAAGTTTTTAATATTCCAAAACCATTAGGTTCAAAGAGTTTGGAATTCAATAAATCTTCAGCTTAAAAACTTCTTAAGAAAACACTTTAACATTTTAAATTTAATCTTGCCTTAATAATAACTGTTTATAGTTTTAGTTTTTAATTTTACAAAGTTTTTAATAAGTTTTGTTTACTTTAAATGTAAATCCGGATATTGAAATACACTCCTGGACAAAAAAACCGGACGAAGAAAATTAAATCCTAAATAACTTTTTCGTAATTTAACCGATTTTAATTATATTTTTAAACACCTTTTGGAATAATTTACCGTCACAATTTTTAACCAGTGTATTGGATTTTAAGGCACAATCTTTTCTTAACATTTCTTTTGTTTATTTATATCAATATCTTTATTGTAAAAGGAAACGCAAATTCTTAGAGAAGACATTAAAATTTGTGTGCAGTTATCACTTTTACACCTTTGTTAATGCTTCTTATGATAAAAGTAAATACAGATATTATTTGTAGAATTGGTTTCGTAGTTTCAAAATCAGTAATCAGATTTTTGTTATATCTTAAGATATACAGGGTACGACAAAAGTGTGATTTAAAAAATAAACACCCTGCATAGTATATCACCAAAAAAGATCTTTTAAAAACATTAAAAAAATACTATATTTAATATACTCATCTTTATTAGCTTTGGGAATATGACCATTCAAATCCTAAATTTTCCCAATATGTTCGTAATTTAGCGTATATTACGACTGATGATGGTGGCAAAATTGCATTATTTTTTCTTTTAGAATAGAGATACCGATATAAATAATGAAAAAGAAATTTTAGGAAAAGATAGTGCTTTAGTATACAATACACTGGTAAAAAATTGTAACATAATATTATCCCACAGGCTGTTTGAAATTTTCGGTCAAAATGCAACATTTGGCTCTTTCCTGTACAACACCAAATCTTATAAATGTTTTTCCAATCCCCATATTAAATAATAATCCCAATAAAAGAAGCTACAACTGGACCAAAAGTTAATTAAAATTGATAAAAAAAAACCAAGAGATATTTAGGAATGAATTTAAACAAAATTTTGTGTTTTCGTTTCTTTTTTGTCAAAGAGTGTATTTAAAAACTTATATTTTTTTGTTGTTTGTGTAAATCTATGAAAAAACTTTTCTAATCAAAAGATGTGCTTTAAGGCATATTTTCAATAGCATAAAACCTATTATTCAGGGTCAAAGTGGACTAAGTGAGCTATAATATAATAATTAAACAATTTTACAAAATAAAATTTGTCTGGGTGGGGTATCGAACAAAGATTTTCTCACGTTACTTTTTCTTGCTACACAAATCTTAAGTCAAATTTAGGGGTCAACTGCTGGTGCAAAGGGGGCACTTGCAATTTGTTTTTCTAATAGAATAGGGGGTTTTTGTTGCATCTGGTTTTAAACGTCCTTTGATTCCCTACTCAACGCAACTTTGTTTTTAAAAATCAGCCCAGTCGTTACAGTCTTAGAAATATTTAAAATTTGACTTAAATACTGTACTGTCAGTGCGGTGTTAATGGTACTGGCTTGTAAGTCTGGAAGGGCTGAACCGGTTTTCAAAAACAAAGTGGCTTTGAGTAGAGTATTAAGGGTTTTTAAAGTGTAAGTTAAAAATTAGAACCCTTTCTGTTTAAAACAAAAATTTCTAGGGGTCCCCTTGGCTCCACCAATTTGTTTTTTGCCGTTTGACCCTTAGTTTTGACTTCAGGTTCGTCTTCAGCGGGAAAAAATACGTGAGAAAATCTTTGTCCCTTACCCAGCACAGACCACTTTTAATATTTTGCGAACCTATGTTATTAGTCCACTTTTGCTCTAACAACCATGTTTGCTGCTATTAAATATACGCATTTTAGCACCTTTTTTAGTTTTAGGATGGTCCGCACTGGTATTTAAATTTTAAATGTTAAAATACTATTTAATATTTTCTATTGCAGTTGGATCTTCAACTTCAAGATGATGGTGGTGGTGACATTAGTAATTTTATCACCAACGGTGAATGGGATTTGCTTGGTAAGTTTATTTATAAATGTTACCGTAAATGTCCAAATACTGGTGAATTTCGACATTCATCAAGTGGCTTATCGTATGTCTAAATTATTGGTTTAATATCATTTAGCGTCGTGCGGTGAAATTTTAGGTAAGGAAAGCAACTTTTTAAACTTACCTATTTGTAATGTGATTATTCGATCACTTTTCGAAAATTCGTCAGTGACATCGATGTACGAGGGTTTTTTGGGGCGCTGATAACAAATCTGAATAATGTTTTGGTTGGACACGTTTAGTTTTTGAGATATCCATTATCAAACTTGAATTCATAATTTACCGAAATTTGTCATATTTCCCATTTTTTACATGCAATTCTTAAGTTTTTAGCTAAATTGGCACTTAATATTTGATTTCACCTCTTAAGAACCCATTTTTTTATTTCGTTTACCCATTTTTCATATAATTGCAAAGCTTCACTTTTATTTATTTTAATCACAGTAGTACTGTGATTAAAAGTTAAGCTTACAATTTAATGGCAAAAAGAATAAAATAGATAGAAATATGCGTCTTTAAGAGGTGAAAATTAAATATTAAGTGCCAATTTAGCTTTTAAATCAGAATTGTTTGCATAAGAAGGGGGAATATAGTATAAATAGGGTAAATTTGCTTTTTAAGTTTATGACTATCTTAAAAACAAAACGAGGCCGACAAAATCTATTTACATTTGTTATCAGCGCCCCAGAAAACCCCGTTTACCAAATTTCAATAAAATCGGTGATGCGTCCGGTTTATAAATAAAATTACCTTATTTTTATGTACTCCAAATAAATATAAAAAAAATGCCGACATATTCTAGGAGACCCTATATAGTTGATCTCAATTATTTTTCTTGGTTTTTAAAGTAAGGCTTACTAAAATTAAAAGGGGGAAATTTTCCCTGTCACCCGGTATAGTTTTATTTTACTTGTTTCTAACATTCGGAATGGGTGAAGTTTTATGTACTCAAGATTTGTGCACACCTCCTTAACTTAAACTTATATTGAGTTTACACAGCATTACTGCAACATTTGTCTTTTTAAATTTAAGGGAAGAAGATTTTATCAAAGAAGACAGTAATAAATGTGAGGAGTACGAAATACGTAGTCCTTTAAACTAAACCCCTTTTCAGGGTTTATTACCTGCTTTAAATCGAAATTTGGAGGAATGCAACGAATTCCAAACTAAAATATCACCATAAATTTTTTAAAAGACCTGTTTTTGTTTAAGTACAAGCTTATGAGTCCGAAAAGTTTTTCAAAAAAATATTTTTAGTTATAATAAGCGACAAAATTTATTATTTATAATTGAAGCGTCGACTTGAACAACATTGTAACTCCTAAATATGGTGAAATAAAGTTAATTATATAAAATATTTTATAGCACACAACGTAACTGCCTAATAAAATAAAAGCCCACATTTTTTAAATATTCTTTTAAATAAAATACGAAAGTTCTTACCAAATGAATTTTTTTAAAATTATGAATTTTGCGAAAAACAAGTGCCTCTTCATAAAAGTTCTGCTTGATAAGAAAATACATTTTCATACAAATATTTGTATGTTGGATGTACAGTGTGGCCTAAAAAAGACTTTTTTCCAAATTAAAATACGGGTTCTTTCCTAACTACGGTGCAAAACTTTAAAGGGTTCTGGGATACAAGGCGTTATTATTTTTAAGTCTATATTTTGTAAATATCTTAAATACGAAGCTGGATACGAAAAATATGGACGACACTAAAAACTTGTATTTTTAGTTGCTTGATAGAAAAAAAAATTAAAAACTGCATAAAAAGCCAGTAGCGTATATTTTTTCTCTCAGTAATATTGGCTGTGGTGTCCACTGAGGAGCCACTGGGCCAAATAAAGTCAATCTAGTGAGACATTTACAAATGCTTTATTACATCTAACAAACGTACCAAATTTCAACCAAATAGGTTTAAGAATATTATGATATTTATAAAATATCGACTTAAAAAAATTAACACACTGTATCTCGAAACAAAGCAACTCCAGCAATATGTTTATAAACTGACATAGGAAATACATTTTTAAAGTTTCGAACCGTAGTTTGGAAAAACCCTGTATATTAATTTGGAAACAAGTCTTTTAAGCCAACAAACAAGTATTTTTGTGCAAGCTGGACTTTAATGAAGAAGCACTTTTAGGTAAAGGTAATAATTAAAAAGTTTCCCATTTGGTAAGAACTTCTGAAGACAAGCTGTATATAAGTTCAGTGGCGGCGTAGCCTGAGTTGGCACCCGAAGCATCCCAAAAGTAAAACGAAATTTTATTTTGCTAAAACATTCAATTACATTATCAAAATGATTTTGCTAAAACATTTAATTACATTACCAAAATTTACTTTCCTGTCCTTTTCAATTGATCATATAAAATGATTGGTTAATCGAGATTTACTCATTGTGAACCTTAGGTGAGATTTTATCAACTTTAACTTTAAGAAGCTTCTGTCTCATGAAGCCACCGAAACACAAATAATTTAAAATATCCTCAACACAGCGCTAGATTCGGAACAGACTTAAAATAGCTCCATTTTACGATGAATCTGAGAATGTAGTCCCTTGAAGCTCCACGTATTTACCGCCCCAAAATGTGAAATTTGAGGTTTTAAAAACAGCTCCGGTCACGAAATAGTTATAACTACATCTTTTTAATTGAGCCATGTAGGATTAATTTGAGGCGCTAAAAATGTTTTGATGACCTTGATATTTTGAACAAGCTGTAAAAGTTGGTGTATGAGTGACCACATTCGTCACACTAAGTGATCATTTATGACCATTTCGTGGCCAATTCGGAGCTGTTTTACAAACCTCAGACGTAGACGTAATATCTCCAAAAATTATGTCAACTGCAGAAAGGTCTCTTTCTATCTTTTGTTACTAACTTTCGTTAGATTCGAAGATCTTCTTCGGAAGACTCTTTGTTCGACCTCCGAACAGTGCGGACGTTGCGTAGAAAGCTACATAGCTTTTTGGTGTCCGGGGATCGAGTAAAGATTCACGCTAAATTGACGGCTTCTTTCTTCTGGAGCTAAGCGCTGTGAGCGAAGATTCCTATAGCGTGATGTTTTCTAAGTTTGGTGTTTGAGTTGAGAAACCTTAATAAAATTTTACACGTGTTTTTAAAAAAACACCCTAACACACAATATAAAGACTTCAATTTCTCTATCTCCAATCGATCAACAAGACTGATTGAACTAATCAGATATTTTTATATTAAAATAATAAAAGTTCATTTTAAATAGAACGATATCTTCAACTTCGTTTTGAAAAAGTATATGTAACTCGCAGTACATATTTTTTTAATTTTAGAACACATTTCTGCGAAATGAATATTGCTTATATTAAACTTCAATTTGATTTTTTAATGGAAAGAAAAAAGTAAATAGGATGAACTTTGACGACAGCAATCCAAAAATTACTTTATTTTATCAATAAAACCAACCTATTACTAGCATAATAACAAACATAAAAAATTGTCCTGTGTTTTAAATAAAGATAGATTTAAAGTAGAAAAAAAACAGTTTTGTACTGGACCGAGTAAAATTATTAAGTTGAATGATATTCTAGCGATAAAATTTGCAAAAAATCTTTGTTTTTAAAGGAGTTTTGTAAATGTTATATGACGAAAAATGTATAGTATTTTTTGTCTAAATGTTCTAAAAAATTCTTTAAGATTTGTGGTTTTAAAAGACAATAATTTTATTTTTTTATTAAAAATAAACATAATATGTGTTAAATACATAACCTTTATTTTACCGACGCCTAAAGTAAAGGGACTAATAAAAAATGCATTTAAAATAAAAGTTCCGAAATTATTTATTTTATTATCCAATAACCACCGCTATAAGTGTATATAAATTTTTAATCGTTCTTTAGTAAATAATTTATTTTCTATTTATTAATACATTAATAAAAAAACAATAATTAGAGTATTACAGGGTGTCTTTTATACAGAGTGTCCGCTAATTAATGGTACACTGATTCCCTACGTCAAAATATTAAAATTTAACTAAAGATATCTATATTTAGAAATTAATTACAGGAAAGATACGGGGTGTAAAAGTAACAAAACATATTTTAATTTATTTTAATAATTTTTGATACGTTTTGACTATAACTAGGGTGCACTACCTACACAAGTTTTAATTTCTTCAAAACGTCGCATTTTTTGTGCTATAAATTAAGTCTTCTATGCTTTCTACAAAAAGATATATACTTTTTAGGAAAGGATTCTGTGTGACTTAGTCTACACATTTACTTGACTAAAAATATTAGAGAAAAACTATTTTATATTAAGACACGCGGCAGCGTGTCAAGCCAACTTCAAGCAAAAACCTGGCTACAGCGCCGAACCACACAAACCACTGATGCTACTTTTGACCCCTCCCTAACTCAAAACCTATTTAAACTAAACATATGAAACTTCGTGTGTTTATTTATACCCATAAGGACAACTAGTAGCCTAAATTTTATGAAACTAGCTCAAACAGTTATAAAGATATGAAGGTCCAAAAGTCATCCATTTTTTACTCACTGACTGATTTACTGACATATAGATCAAAAACCTAACCCACTTCCAGATGACCTAGAAAGATGAAGTTTGAAGCCACCTCGGTAATTGTGTGTAAGCGTAAGAAAAATCTGAAAATAAAAAATACTTAAAATTAGGGGGTCCCATATAAAAAGGTCTTTTAATTGTTACAAGTAGATATTTGATATGATAAGTTTTGTGATGTATTAGTTATTACATCCACCTAAATAATTAATTTATTAGAATTAAAAATGTTTTAATAAGCTAAATAACTTTATAAAATAACTAATGTAATAAAAACTGGCCAAGTGAAATTAAACCTACTTTAAAATCTCATAAATATTTGGATTTTGTACAGGACTTAGCACTTATTTAGATCTCCATTTTTTTGCGGCAAAGCCCACAGCCAAACATAATTTAAGTGAAGATATGTTCTATATTGGTTCGGCGGATTCATTTAATAGATGTTATTTTTGGGTACACGCCAAGTCAGGTTAGAAAACCAAAAAAAAAAAAACAAAAAATATGTAAAATAATTAAATAAAAAACTAAAACGACCGTTGTCAAGATAAAATTAAATTAAAATAAAAAAATAAAACTTAAACATTAATTAGGTTTAAAAATTAAAATTGTTTAGCTTTTTTTAAGGAAATTCTCAAAACCTTTGACAATAAATGTCAAATGTTTGTTTGGTTATAGTGTCATAGTGACGTACAAAAACTGGTTGCTGGTGTATTTATTATTTATAATACAAAAAGTTATAAGTTAGTTGATTTTGAGTTTTCCTGAAAGGACTTCAGCATCTAGCAAAGTTAACCATATATTATTTAAATTAACAGAGAATGCTACACATTTATCTTTATTTAATAAGATTGCACTTTCTTTAATTTTGCGTTTTTAAAACAAGTTTCCTTAAAATACTTAAAGCATTCCAGTTTATTCTGTGATTGTTTTCAAATGCGTGTTGACAAATTTTTGATTTGTAAAATTCTGTGTTTTTATGATTGTTTTCTGTTTTTTTATGCGTTTAGCTAATGGCCTCGAAGTTTTACCTATATAAAATTTATCACATTCACAAGGTATTTTATAGATAACATTTTTTGTACTTTAATTTGTGTTGTGTGTTTTAAAGATTGTGCGAATATTAAATATATTTTTCTATTCGTTGAATTTCATTTGATAAGCCAGAAATGTATGGTAAAAATAAATTTGTAATAGGTCCATTTTAATTTTGTCTTTGGTTTTGATTATCAAATTCAAGAAAAACATTTGTTTTTAAAATCAAAAAGAAAATTATTTTTAATTAAAATACCTTTTAATAAACAATTTTAGTATTGCCTCACCTTTCTCACATTTATGTTTTTGGTGGTATTTTTCTTTCACCAAGATTAGATTAGATTAGATTAGATTAGGAGGTGGATTGCATATCCTCTAACACTGCAACCTGCTCAGGTTTGTTGTGTCCTCCGTCCATAGGTTAGAGCACGCTATCCAAGCCGGTCTGTTTAATCAGACTCCACAAGCTTGAAACTGGCCCCTTGGTATATCTTGCCGCTTTAGGTTTTCTTCACCCAGCCTTGCAAACCGCAGACGACAAAGGGCTTCGCAGTAGCACCATACGTGTTCTGCGGTTTCTTCCTCCTCCTGGCAGAACCTACATAGGTTTTCTTCTGCCAGGCCCATAGTTTCCAGGTGTTTATTCAGTCTGCAATGACCTGTCAGTTGACCCACTATTATTCTTACTGCCTTCCGGTTATAATTCAGAAGGTCTTTTGTAAATTCTGGCGAGTAAGCCTTGATGAACACTTTCGCCTGACGCTGTCCTGGTGTTCTCCTCCACCAGTCTTGTGATTCCCCTCATAATCCATGATCTAATGGATGACCTTACCTGGCATGATGGAATACCACAGTAGGGCTCAGGACCTACCATTGTCCTACCAGCCCCTCCTTTGCCAATTTATCAGCTTCTTCATTGCCTTCGTGGCCTTCGTGTCCTGGTACCCAGGCAATGGTTAGCTTGTTGGACGCACCCACCTCTTCCAGGGCAATTACGCAGTCCCACCAGCTTGGAGCTGATTTTGCATGAACTGAGTGCCCTGATGGCTGCCTGGCTGTCGAATAGATTACTATGGTTTTATCCTCATAGCTCCTTCTGATGATTTCCTAGCGCATTGTTCTATGGCTACAATTTCGGCCTGGAACACAGTAGGGTGTTGTCCGGGACCAAGTTTATTTTCGTCCTTGGTTTGCATTTCCTCGGCTACCCTAGTTAAGATTTCAGTAGTTTAAATAGGAAATTTAACTACTATACATACAATATTTAAATTAAAAGACCTCTGCTTAAAGTCAATATTTAAAATTGTTCCCGCTCTGCTAACTTTCAAACTTTAAAAATTAAAAATATAATTTCAAAGTGCCCTTCGGAAAATTTCCAAACCTTGAATGATTTAACTCTAGAGGGTGCAGAAATTTGCCGACACATTCTCCGTGACAAGTTTTTTCTTTAATTAAGGAAGTAAAATTCCAACCCCAATTTATACACAAAATTAGCTAAATTTTGAAGTTTGACTGACATGAGAAATTTAAATTGGGGTTTATTTGGGTGCATTATAAGAAAAAAGTTCAAGCACTTTATTGTAAATAGAAAATTAAATTGTTATTATTATTATAGTCGTTATTTTTTTGACAAAAAGTTTTTTTGTCTAATTGTAAACCAACTTAAATAGCAGACATTGTGCATTATTAAAAATCAGTGTTGGGTACTTGGAAATATGGGATCGCTTCTAACCTGGTTGCAAGGTACAGAATTGTGTGAGCACAGAAACTTATCGTATTTTGCAAACATTCAAAACAAAATCTTAATCTTGAAATCAATAGTATTTCTTCTTCTCTTGACTCCTAAAATATTATCCTAGAACCGCGGTTCTTTTGTTGTTTAATGTTTAAACTCATGCCTAAAAGAAATAAGTTCAAAACCTCCCTCGCAACAAAAAATGCAAAAATGTTAAGGACTTTTTAGTGCTGTATAAGAAAAAAATTAACAGTATTTTTTCTTCTTTAGACAAAGGAGCGCTGAAATATTTTCCAGTAATCGTGAATCCTGACTTAGGGCACCCTGTATATTTTTTTCTAACTTTTAGTAGTACAACTAGACTAAGACAAATTGTCTATTAGTTTCGGGACACCCTGTATAAGTATTATTCTTAATAAAGTCTAGCCATTTTTATATGCGAAGAAAATAAACAAATTTATGCAGTATGCACGTGTACGCTGAGATAGGCAAGGGCGCACTAAGGAATTTTATTGGTTTAAAGCTAAAGCCGCGTCAAAACTTACAACAGTTCGCCGTGCTGCTCCACGCCGCATATACCCTGCTACATAGCGCGAACGGAATTCACGTCGTTTCAAGAGCTTGGCAAATGATTCGCTGGTAATTCAGAGCTTTAGCGCAAAACAGGTTGGTTAGTTTGGACGGATGTTTGGCGGATTGTTTCAAGTCTGGACGCGACTTTATATACTCTCCAAATTAAGATGTGATTTTTCTTTCTACTACATTCAAGTCGTAGTCGTACCTAAGTACACATTGAAGTGATTTTAGCAATTTAATTTTATAAATTTTAATTATTTTAAGCAATTTTGTTCCCTATTTTTAAACAGAAACTACAATGCCGGCCTCCATGACAAGGCCTTAGGTTTACAATTATGTTTTATCGCCGTTAAACCAATATACGTACAGAAATCGCGATACCTTGCGTTGAGAGAGAATACTTTGGTAGAAACTACTTTTAGTTATTTGTACAAAGAAGTTATATAATTAATTTTTTTCAGGTGTCCCAGGGAAGAGAAACGAACTTTATTACAACTGCTGTCCGAACCTTACATTGATATCACATTTGTTATCATAATACGAAGGCGAACCCTATACTACTTTTTTCAATCTGATAGTACCATGCGTCTTGATAGCCTCAATGGCTGTTCTGGGGTTTACTTTGCCTCCAGATTCCGGGGAAAAGCTATCGTTGGGAGTCACTATTCTACTGTCACTCACTGTGTTCCTTGAATATGCGTTGCAGAGACAATGCCGGCAACTTCTGAGGCAGTACCGCTGCTGGGAACTTATTTTAATTGCATTATGTTTATGGTTGCTTCATCTGTGGTATCTACTATTCTTATTTTAAATTATCATCATCGGAATGCAGATACACATGTTATGTCATCATGGTAAGTCATAGGCAAACTACATAACCTTAAATGTTCTCAAGCTTAAATTGTTTTGTGTACGTTCCAATTTTTCCTTGGAATTTTGTGTTTGGTTTTATTTCTAAGCACTTACCGCAAATAAGACCAAGCAAAGCATTAACATGCTATGATTTTACACTGTAGAACGGACTTTTTAAAATATTTTTTTTTTTTGGTGCTGTCTCTCTTCAAGTGATTACTCAAAGTTGAACCACCACACTATTTTATATAATATATATTTAGCAGTGGCGTAGGCATGGATGAGTATGGGCAGGGGCAAAGCCGCATTAGCGAGATCCCTCTTCTTTTAATTCCAAAATCTATTCAATAAATCCAGTGGCGTAGCTAGCGTAGTATAGGGCTAGGCAAGCCGGTGCCCGGAGCTCCCAAGGTGAGGATGGTCCTTACCTAATTTTTTGCCTCAGGTCCCCTGGTGATCTAGTCTACGCCACTGAATAAATATATCTTACCAAACATGCTTTGTTACATACCTATTGAAAATAGCAAAAAAGTATAAATGCAAAGTGGTATAATATTAAAATCACATAGATTTGAGAAAAAAATTTTTCAAGGTACTGTTCTGGTTAGTTATGACTATACACAAATAGGTTAAAAACTGAACGTAGCCACAAAATGTTGTCGTTTTTATGTGACAATAAACAAGTAATTTCAGCTAAGTAAGAACGAAAGAAAATATGCCGTTCGTATGACACTGTGACAAGTGTGGACAATATTTTTAGATTTTTATTTAATTTAAAAATAAAAGGTCATTTTATGCGTACTGGCACCACATTTAAAGAGGCCTTTTAAGGCCCCTTTACAGTGACGACGCTAGGGGAACCAGGGGTGTCCCGCCCTTCTTTAAAGTATTGCCGACCCCTGAGATAAAATGTTAGAAGTATAGTCATCGAAATAAAAAATTAATAGAGGGAATTGTTGTCTTGTTTTAGCGTCGGGCCTACTTTCGCCCACGCCTATGTCCACTGACATTTAGGATAAGTTCAACTAACTATAATTTAAAAGTTGCAAAATTTAAAAAATAGGAGTTGAAGCAAAGTCAAACCCTATTTGCCAGATTTGTCTACCTATTGGTTATTTCTGTGAGAATTAATAAAATTTAATTCCATTTTCGTCAAAAGATAGATAAAGATTTTTAAATTATTTTTAATAAGCTATACGGGGTGCTCCCAAAAGTAAGTCATTTATTTTTATATATATATATATATAAAAGTATTTCAAAAACTATTTTTATAGCCACATCCTGTATCAATAGTAATTAATTGCCCAAGTTTTAAAGAAACTTCTTCCAATTCTACCTACTTGTTATTTTCTGAAGAATAGCAGGTATTTTAAAAGTTAATATTTCGGTGAGATCCGATCTGCATAAATATGTAAAAATATGCAAAATATTCAATTCCAACTTCCAAATTTTACATTAATTTTCATTAAATTGGAAGTGCTTGAATTCAATGCAAATAACTCGTTCTTTAAATAAGTGATGTTTAGACGTTTACCACTACCGCTCTTGGGTATTTGGACTTCTAAAAAGTATAAAATTGTGGTCAATAATTTAAAATGTTAGGGTGCATATTTAAACAATTCCATTTTATAATTAGGATTATTTGCGAAGAGCTTTTATTCGCCATTTGGGAGCCTATAAAAGTTTTGCAACAGTGTGTCCAAAGTATAAAAACGCTTAAATATCTCAGACAATGTTGAACCAAACTGATCGAAATTCGGCACTCCGGGTATAACCATACTCGGAATTTAGTGTTGTAATCGGCAATATCGCCAGATGTTTAGTTTCTCAAAAATCAATATAAAGTTTTATGTGAAAATGAAAATCTGGTGATATTCCGCTATTAACACTGAATTCAGAGTATGGTTTTACCCTGGAGAACCGAATTTCGTCCAGTTTTGTTTAAAATTCTCCAAGATATTTGAGCGTTTCCAAGACTTTTTGGGACACACTGTATAGTTAGGATTAGCGAATGCCATGTTAGGATTTGTAAGTGAAGCCAAAGTTTACAGAATGAAAATTGTTACTTGTTGTTAACTCTTGAGTAAAGCCCGCTTGGCATATACAGGGTGTCTCTAAAAGAGTGGGAAAAAGCTACCACAGATCCCTTAGGCTAAAATATAACAATCTAACCCAACTTACCTTATTCAAAAAGTGGGTGTTTTCGGAGATACAGGGTGTCAAAAATGTATTCTGGTTTTAGTTTTTATAATTTATTTAGTCAATAATAGCGTCTATTGTTACGATATTCGGCTAAAAGGTGTTTTAGAAGGTAAGAAATAATAATTTGCCATTTTACTTTTTATTTAATTACTGTTCTTCAACATATTAAACATAAAAAAGGTATACTTGGTAAATGTTAATTTAGGCAGCCGTTTCTGAGATATCTGAAGTTTAAAAAATTACTTCTTTTCTATGGCGAGGTCTAAGTTATACAGGGTGTTTTAGAATTAAATGCTGATCATTAAGAGTATGAACCCTCACGTGATTTTAAGAAGAAAAATTCATATAAACCCATATTCTTAATGGCTCAGCTTTGAGACACTGAATGGTAACAAAGCCTATTTCTTTTTTTGTTTAATTTTACCACCCTGTATCTTAAAAATAGGTTAGGACAAAGGTTTATTTAAACTTTCTGAAAATCACCTAAAATTTACCCTGCAAGACAATAGTATCTAATTCTAAAATACTCTGTACATCTCTTAGACCTAGTCGCACAGGAGGTGATTTTTTTTAAACCCAGATATCTCAAAAGCGATTACCTAAATTAAATTTAACTAAGTATACCTTTATTACGTAAAATATGTTGAGGACTAGGAATTTTTCTTTAAAAGTTACATACAAAGTGGTTTAAAAGTTATTTCGTGTTAATTTGTTTAAGATACCACAGGTGGCGCCTCCCAAAGCTACCAATCAAATTAATAGCATATACCTATTTATCACCTTCAAAACCTCTTCTAACCAAATATTGTGACAATACACCTAATATTACCAAAATTATTTATAAAAAACTAAAACCCAAATAAATTTTTAACACCAGGCATCTCGAAATCATACACTTTTGGCTAAGGTAAGTTGGATTAGATCGTCATATTTTAGCGTCAGGAATCTATGGTACTTTTTTCGCACCTCTTAAAGACACCCTATAAAAAGTTTATTGGCTTATATAGAAAAAACTGACACTTTTTATGGCGATGTTGTAGTGTTGACTGACGAGCTTAGCGCAAACCGCTGTGATGGCGGCCTGGTGTTAACTCTTTGCTACATTCAAGTGACATTACTTACATAGAAATTCCGTAAACTTTAGTTATACTATAAAAAATACACTCGGTATAAAAAAAAGCCAACGATATTAAAACAAAAAAATGAGAAAAACATAATATCAGAGCCATCAAATCTGTTGTAATGGTTAAGCAACAATATGCTTGGTCGATTTTATTTAAGCTTTGGGAAATTACTTACTTTTGGAATGCCGCTTCGTTGGTTGAGAATCTAAAACAGTCAGAACCGTGGACTGCCACTCCAAACTGATTCTCGATCCCATACTTTTAATTTCCTACTTTATGCTTTTAACTTCTTCTAATCTTGTACAAAATATTTTTTAAAATAAAGGTATATGGTTTAAAACATGTTCGAATTACAAAAATATAGAGTGCTGTTAAAATTTTGGATGCAAAGAAAGCTCGGGTAGTCAGTTATTTATTTTTTAATTAATTCTACATTTTGTTTATTAAATACAGAGTGTGTAGTATATTTCGCGCCTATAGCGTGTATTATTCATTTTTATTTTATATATTATATATAATACCAACAAACCATAATGGAAACTGGCATACTCATCAGTTCACGGGTTTGTGAATTTCGGATGAGCAGTTTTGCACAACTCCAGGTAGGTGGCGTACAGCAAAAAGCTGAAAGGTATGATAAAATCATAAAGGCAGTATATTTCACCCAACTGCATATATAATAATAAGAAAGTAATGTTCTTGAGCCTTAGAATAAACAATTTAATAAAAGTTTTAAATTCTGCTCATCCGAAATTCACAAACCCGTGAACTGATGAGTGTGCCAGTTTCCATTATGGTTTGTTGGTATTACAACCATGCTATTTTTAAAAAATTTAACAACCCGTAGTTTAAACTAAGACGATTAGGGCATATGTTTATAAAGGGTTTTCTTATTTTCATTGTAAAATCACCCCTAAAGTTTGTCGGTTAAGTTACTGGACACCCTGTATATATAACGTGAACATCCATTTATAATGGCTGCTTTATGCAAGTAAAAAAATATACTTATTATTATTAATATTATTCTAAAAGTTCCGAAACGACGTATCCCATGGCTCCGACCCCATAGGGCGTCGTGCGGAAGGCCGTCCATATCGAAGACCACTCCTCGCGTCCGCTCGGTCAGTGATCTTCGGCCAAATTCATTGCCTCAGTAGACGAAGAGATTCCAGGACAACAGATTTCTGCATTTTCATTACCAGTTGTTTTTGTGCATTTTGACATGCTGGAATATACCTCTACTTCCTTAATACGTTATCCTTCATGCCTCCTAACACGCCAATTATCAGGACAACCAATCGCACGGTATACTCCGGGTAGAGCCTCCAAAGTTTGCCAAGAAGATCTTGTTATTTGGCTCGTTTCTTCTGTTCTTCAAATCGATGTTACTTTTCGCAGGAGCGGAGAACTCTATTACATACATGGTGTGGTTTGTCTAGTATTCGAATACTCCGTATTCATGAATAGCTGCATTCGGTATTCAAATACTGAACATAATCAGTGCTTTCAATCAATTTAGGTATTCGAATACTCGGTATGTCGGTATTGGAATACTTAAGAAAATGTGTCAAATACCGAATATCAAACACACAAATCTGTTCGAATACTATTTGAATACCGGCCCAATGTATTCTGAATACTATTTAGAATCACTGGAGTACTCAGAATACGACCTCAGCTCTGCTCACTCAGAAAAGTTTTGCAGGCCATTTGTCAAGTCCAAAACTCCATGCCAACATCTTTGGTATGGCTCGCAGAACCACTGTAAAACAGACCGTTGTAGATCGCGCCTCACTAGTTGCATAGAGTTTTAGGTCATCCATGTAAAACAAATGGCGTTACCTTTTCTCTCCTCCTTTCAGGTGCTTCAAAGCAATATCTCCGAGAGACAAGAGACACGGACACGGCAAGCAGCGATATACAGAACAGGGTCAGAGGACTGTCGCCCTGTGACGCCTCGTTTAAATTTAATGGGATCAGTAATGATTTTTGTGCTTCAGATGTTATGAAGAATTTAGATTTCCAGAGCGGCATCAGCTGTTCGATGCAACGAATTAGGTTAGGAGAAACCTTAAGATCTTTAAGTCGATGCCATATTAATTCATGCGATGTTCAAAAGGTTCAAAAAGCTTTTATCAATCCATGCCATACTAAAGTTGCCTTTGTTAATCCTACACTACATGTTTATTTTTATTTAAACGGAGCATTTTAATATTAAGAAACTCAACTATGAACCATAGGCAGCTATTATTTATACCAAATTAAATATATTTCTTCCTATTAATAGCTTAAAGAGAAATATTAGACTTCCATACCATTGCATAGGTCAAGCAGCTGAATCCAATTAAATAAAACTTAGGTAACTCATTTAAACTTAAAAAGTAAATCTTTTTTATGAAACTAAGATCTGGCAACATCGATATTAACACTAAATTCAAAGTATGGTTTTACCCTAGAGTACCAAATTTCGTCCAGTTTGGTTTAAAACTCTCCGAGATATTTTTGCGTATCCAGACTTTTTAATTACACCTTATAGTCTATATACAGAATCAACCACTCAGAAATGTAAACGGGCAATGCGTGGAAAGGAGATGGTCTAACGCGAATGCCGGCAAGTAAACATTTTGGATAGGATAATTTATAGTGCTTGCTAGTGTGTCCCATATTATTAGAATAACTAGCGTCTTGATTACTAAATATAATTCAAACTTAAACTTTCAAAATTAACATTTAGGAAAATTGATTAGAAGGTTCGTCGATAGAAAATCAGTTAACTAAAAAATTAGACCGTCTTCTAAGTAATTCAGTTCAGCACTTAATTTCCATGGAAGTCGCTTCTTTCCTAAAGATTTATGCCAAATGAATCGTTTTAGGGTGCTAAACTATTTGAAATGTAAAATTGGGAAAAATTAACCGACCGCCTTGGATCTTGGAAAACGTTTTGAAGTTTCATGCCGTAGCTTGTAGAGACAAGGACTTTTCAAATAAAGTAACGCGTTTAAGTTTTTTCTTCTACGACTTTTAAAAAAATGCTGTTTTTGGTCGTTGCCATTAAGACAAAGTACTTTTATTTTAGTACACTACATAATGTGTTAAAAGAGTAGCTTTTTTAACATTTAGATGCTTTTTTTCACGCTTTAAATGAGTGTTTTTTTTAATGCCCACTAAAATGTATTTAAATATAAATCTTTGCAATGTAACTTTACGAGAAGATCAAGTTGTTGTAAACATAGCCATTGCGATTTTCTTTTTTATAAGTATAAAACAATAATAATAATCATTTAAGTTGTTTAGTGTAAGTAGAACATGTATGGCGATTCTAACATAATAAGGGTAGTTTTTCCCATGTATTTCTATTGGGAGAAATTTGGGGTTTGATTTGCAGTTTTGGTGCCATCCTAGGGCCTAACATAAAATGGTGAATGATTTTAAACCACGTGACAGATCGGGGGTAGTTTTAATGAATGGGGGGTAGTTTTTGTAAAGTGCTGTCATCTGACGCCTAACCTATAAATTAATTTAAAAAAATGCCTAGGATTTAAACCCGTACCACCTGCGTGAGAAACCAAGGCTATTGGCGAATTTAACTACCGATATGCTGCTAATCGTAAACAAAGTCAAAAAAGCAGGTAATAGGCAAGTAGCTAGCTTTGATCCTGTTAGAAATTTCGGGTATTGAAACGGTTTAAAATACTATTCGAGTTTCAATACAGTAGTGAATTTGTATAGATTCATACGTGTTAAGTGTGTTAAAACTCGATTTGTGAGTTTGAATAGTGCCCTTGATGGTGAGTTCTGGTTAGACTTAGACTTTTTTGTTCGTGGTGATTAGTAAAGAAATCGCCATGTAAAACTTTTTCGGAATAAGTGAAGAACTGTTTTTAACGCTAAGCTCAGTATTTTCATACCCTTATTGCACCCCCAATGGTAGGTGCACAGTGGAAGGAAAATAACTCTTGAACTTCAACCATATTATTTTGATTATTCACACGTCTTTTTATTTTAGATGTTAATGGCTCTTCTAATGACATTTTAATATGGGTAAAAGAAAATAGTTTTTAAGAAAAATGATAGCAAAACAGACAGCTATTCACGCACAAATCTCAAAAACGCGTGTTAAACATAACGAATTAAATAAATAATATTATATTTATATACATTTCAATGGTTAAACATGACCGATCACCTGTTTTCTTAGATTGCGCCGTTGACCACCAGAGGTCTCATTGATCTTTTAAA